>CAJDSM010001518.1:0-21364 GCA_903981925.1 Ostrea lurida
CAATCAGAGTGTTTTTAACAAAATATGTGTCATGTTTCCCATCGACTAGAAATTCGTATTTCCGGGTGCCATTTTGGTTTAAAAAGCAATTATCTATAATCTGAAAAAGCCTAGATTTTAATTTATCGTGAGGAATCGTTTGTATAAAATGTGGAGAAATCGTACGTTTTGATGCAGTCAATTTTAGAAAAATCTCGTGATTTTAGGTTATCCAAAAGCTCTTTAGAGTTTTTTAAGAATCCACATCTGATTGACACCACTTCTGGGAATATGTAGTGAACAGTATCTCTGAAGAGACTCTTTAATAGCTGTTAGTAGTTTAGTTAAGAGTAAAGAAAGAGGCTTTGTAAACACTTACTGGAACCAGCGATGTATCTTTGTTTGTAAGAGTTTTATGCAATTTCGGAATCCAATAAAGGTATGGTAATTCAAATTGATCCTGATTCTTCGGAATATTGATAATATTTAAAACAGAAAGGTGATTTTGAAGAATTTTATCTATTGTGAAATTGCTTGGAGTATAAGTAGGATTCCCAGATGTTGAAGTAAATCCTAATTCGTTTAAAAGACAATTATAGTAGTAACTTTTACAAACAAGACATTCTTATCAGCTAGAACTAGTATAACTTTTTCATGTAGTCTATGTACCTCATTTACCACTTCTGGCTTCTTAAAAACAGAGGGATAAATAGTACGTATTTTCCCCGTCAAATGGTGAATACGGGATTTTAATAAATTTCGAATAGCTTTGATCCATTCGGACAAACTGTCAAGCTTCTCTTCCTCAGAATTTGCCCAACGCCTGGCGTATTCTTCCACAGAATTCATGATAATTATGAAATTATGTCGCCATCCATTGAACGTTTTTAGTACTTTTTACATTGAGAAGATGGGATAATCTTGCATTTATTCATGATTGCAATTTTTTGTACGATGAATTCCAGCATATAAATTTATTTTCTACCGATATAGTGGCATACCAAATTGTCTACCCATTGATATATCAGATTGGTGAAAATAAATTGCAACCATTTGATATCTTTGACTTCTCAAAAATGTGACCCATTCCTCTGTGTATGCCAAGGTATCGGACCCCCTCCCCCGGGTTTTGAACTGAAAGATATAGTCAGAATATGACATAAGCTGTTGAAGCTAAGGCAGAGTACAATGAGATATATATGGAGATATCTGATCAGTCACTGGAAAATAATCGTCGTGTAATGTTCTTCGTTTACTTAATAAAACAAATCGGGAAGGGGGCAAAATAGTGATAAATTGCATCAAGTTGCCGAACTCTGGAAACAATAGACCGTGTGAAAAGACGGGTTTTGCAAGTTATATATTGATTTTACTCAGTATTTGTCCTTAAGTTTTGTTAACTGTCATTGGAAACGTTGGGGGTATTGGAAATTGCACACATGGTGCATCTCTAAAATTTCCATATTCAATCATTAATTTCAACTCTGAAATAAGTGACAAATTGATTTATTGTTACTTATATTGGTTTATTGGGAAAATGTAATTTTTTTGGTCAATTGATTAATTTCACAAAAAAATCTAAAATAACATAAAAAGTTAACTTCCAGCATCATAAAATCTGCAAAATCCAGGAGCTTCCGGTTACTTAGTCCCCCCTAGCCTTAGACCTTAGAAGTTGTGCCTCCTCCTACATCCGCCCCTAATCGAAGTTGCTTTGTCTTTGACCAACTCTCTGGTAGAAATTTGATGCAAGCAGCAGGACGAGAAAAAATAATATATCCTTTCAATATGGGTAAAATTGTTACCAACCAGTGGAAACAGGTTTTTGTTCTTCGACACAGACAGTAGAAACAGTTCTTGCTTCGTCAATAACCGGAAGGTGATTGATGGTAAATACATTTAGATCCAAGCGACGGAATTGCGTGTGTTGATCCGAGTACCCCCTACCCCTAAATTATCTTCCCGAAATCCCCTAAAGACGATGATTATCCTTTTTCTTTTGTTCAATTTCAGCTGGAACTGTACACTGATGGACATATATAAGTAGGAGTCCGGTGTACAATGAATGGATAAGATTGACACCCAAGTTCAACTATGTGGATTAAATAGTATAGATGAGGTAGAATTCATTCAAAAGCTTCGACATGAGAAGAAATCTCTACTTCGTTATTTCACTATATTTACAACGTTTTATCTATCAACAATAAGAATTTTCAATCATATGTTGATTCGATATATCCCATAGAACTAGAAATAAAAGACACCACATGGGCTTACGTATGTGCTTCGTACATGGATATTGAACATGGCCGTTAGTTAAGGCATAGCAACAACTGAAGTTTATGAAATACGGGACGGTTTTAGCTTCTCCATAGCCAACTTCTCATACTTATGTACTATATGTAGCAAGATATCATTACTTGCACATAGTGTGTATGTCTCTTAACTTATTCGATACGGAAAAGGGTTTGTGTATGATCAGTTTTTGAATCGAGTTAAATACATTTAATCTACTTACAAACAAGTTGTTGTTACAGGAGTTTCAACAGTCACCTTTAAAGACAGCATTGAGCTAGTTGTATGTTCTTAATAACGATCTACTTTGCTCATACAATCTTTCAGTGGGTCAAATGATGTCTGACGTGTTTCATGGCAATTATTTCAACAAATTGTCAGATTTATGTCACTCATGTTCCACTTCTGTAATACGACTTGCCTGACTCGTATGTGAAGTAGTACTCGAACTGTTTTTATTCCCTGATTTTGGCTATGGATTACTTCGTTAACCTGATCAAGACAATGGGCTTACGGTGAATGTAGCCGGTCGACAGGGGATGCTTACTTCTCATAGGCATCTGATCCCAAATATGGTGTATCCAGGGGTTCGTGTTTGCCGAACTCTTGTTTTGCATTTTATTTGGGACTGACGGGATTGATCACTGTTTGTTAGCTTTCCTTTTTCATTATATGATATATATTTAATTACCAATATGAACAACGACACGAACAATTAGATTGATCAGAGAAACGACATGTCTCTTCCTCAGGCTAAAAGAAGTCCCACAAATAGCAGTGTAACTGAAGTTTGGACGAACAGAGATTGCCCTGCACACAAACAGATGTGAAAAGATGAAAATAAATAAGAAATATCTCAAAATCCGATATTGAATAAAGTGTCGGTGAGGCATGGTTCCCTAGACGCACTAAAAGTTGGGTCACGTGACCTTTAAGAGTGTGCATGTCCTGCTGATCTGTTACATCGGCTAGTTGCATTCAGTGCGTCTATACTCATATTGGGTACTTTGGGTGTTGTTAGAATTAAACGCTTTCTATTTCCATGCTCTACCTTCTGGTTTTCTTTTAAATGCAATTCTAAATTTTCAGGTCACATATTTCGTATTCAACAATTTCATGTTAATCAGTCACAGAGAACTAGGCAGTAAATCACAACGGTCTTTGTTTAGAACATGGGCACACCTGTAAAATGTTTTAAAATACGGAAATATTATTGTTTTGATAGAGATAACGAGGAGAAATGTTTCAAGTGCTACTGAGTAAATAAAACTCGAATCAATAGGGGAATACGTGCACAGATCACACCATTTTTGCATGATTTGCCTTATCTCTTGGTTCAATCTGATATATCAGATGAAACATTAAGGAGCTTAGCGCGCACCTTGATTACACGACTTGCATTTTCTCTTGGTTAAATCTGATGCACGAAGGAAGTATGGCACATAGATGGACGATCGGCAGTTTATTTCTAATCCCTATAACAACTATTGTATGTTTGAGTGACCTAGCGAATACAGACCTCAATAGAATGCAGATAATATTTATCTGACGAGAAACAAAATGACCATGACATATGAATTAATTGTTCCATGATTTCCCCACCTTATATAATCATAGATTAATTCAAGTGAACTATAGACGAATTTCAAATGATTTAAAAAGCTGTTTGTTATCTTCAGCTTTTAAAGAAAATATTTTCGTTTTGTCTAAAGCATTCCTTTTGTCTACAAATTGTTAAGTTCGCAAATTTCTATTTACTTAAGGTTGGCATTAAAATCATCATTTTGATCTGATACGTTAAAGTTATTGTCATTTGTTACGACAGGGTATAAAATTTAAAAGAAAAAGGTGAAAATAACTAACAGTGATCAATCTTGTAAACCTGAAACAAAATACAAAATAAAAGCCGGGCAGACACAGACCATTATATACACCATGGCTGGGATCAGGTGCCTATGAGGAGTAAGCATCCCCTATCGATATGTACATATGTAGACTTGTGAACCCATGCTTTTCTTTTATTAAAATCTATCTATATGAAATTTTTATCACAAAGGATATAAGGATATACACTGGTAGAATGCAAAGTGTTTTCCATAGCATGAGAACTGAATTAAAATGCTTTTTGGTCCGGATTCAGAAAACTAATTTGTATTGGACTAGACATGAAATGATCATTCTTCAAAGGCTAAATAAATATACGATAACCCTTCTGCACCATGCACATGTATTACGATACCCATATTGTAATATACGTGCATATATTCTAGCAAACACATAGAAGAAAATCTGCATTTTGTAGAAAAACAATTTAAAGCAATAATACACGTCGTTTTATTAAAATGAAAAACACTTGGCTCAAATATGATAAAACTGCTTATAACATCGATGTTTCACATTCAATTATGTTATCGTTTATTAACGAAGAATTCCTCTGGTGAATCCTACACAAAAGAGCAAGTTAATGTGACTAATTTATGACCACAATCGGGCAATGCACTGCGAATGATAGTATGTCACTTTCATCTAATACTGATAAATGCTGCAAAAACCTACAAGCGAATAAACATCTGGCATGCCATTATTTACGCGATATATCTTGTATTTTCACATTTAAAAACAAAGTCATTAATTGTTGAATTGGTGAATATTAACGTGTCTAGGTATCTTTTAAAAGACATTAAGCAGTACATATTGTAAAGTTGTTGCTTTAACATAACACATTTATCTTATGGGTAAATCAAAACTATTCGCTTTTTGGAAACTCCAAAATATGTCGATATGAACTACCTTTTCAATTCACCATCAGTCGCTTATCTAAACAGGTCAACACAAATCTTAAACCAACATGATAATGTTTTTAAAGTACAGAAATTCAAAATCTCAGATTAACGTTATAATCGATATATAGGAGATTTCATCGGTATTCCGCGTCAATATCACTAGGACAAGGCCAACCTTTTTTCATACTACAGAGGATATATTCAACACAATTCTTGTTCATGTGTATTATCACAGGGTGCATAACATGATTATTATATCCCAGATGCATCTGAGATGGAAGTAAATCAATCGGTGTTCAATAAGGATGTGTAAATAGTGGAATACAGACAGTCGAACAAAGAATTCACCTTGGCAGTGCATTGACACAAATAGTGGAGGTGTGATAATATTTTTGTGCAAAGCTTTTAAAACATGGAGGTTTTTGGGAAATATTGCTTGCTATGTATTTTTCCTCTACTGATAAGTCATTCTGTAGCCGAAACTAAATGGCATATTTGTGTGTTTGAAACTGTGAATTGTACTTGCGAAAATACTCACCACCAAATTAAAGTTGACTGCTCAAATAAAGATATCGAAAGGATTCCACGTTTTTATAGAAATGTGTCATGGATTGATTTAAGCAATAATCGCATTACAGATATCAACTCTAGTTTTCCGGAGAGTGTGTCTTACGTAGATCTATCGCGAAATAGAATAGGAAATCTCAATGCCGAATCCTTCCGCGGATTACGAAATCTGAAATCATTGAATTTGGAAGGAAATATGATCAATATGTCCCACTTCTATAAAGGACTATTCACAGACTTACACTCTTTAATTGAACTAAATTTGAAAGCAAATTCTCATTCAGACACGGATGTTATAATGCATGACGAAGTATTTTCAGAACTGAAATCATTAGAGATTTTGAAAATTGATGGACCTAGGAACATCACATTTGGAAAAGGATTTTTAAAGCTAACGAGGTTACACATGCTGGATATATCTGGAATTACGGGAAATTGTTCATTCAAACGAATTCCTCGAAATATGTTTAGAAACATGCCAAAGTTAAAATACGTAGATGTTTCAGCATGCAACATTCTAGATATTGAAGAAGAGGCATTTGGAGTTCTCCCTTTACTACAATATCTTGATGTTTCCCACAACAAAAGACTCGGATTTGCTTCACTTCCAAATATCACACACAACCTCAACAAGACTTTTATTGATGTTCTACGTATCAACGGTATAATGTGTTTGGCTGGGACAGGTTCTAAACTCCTAAGACGCCATCTGATGAACATAGACGATACCAATCTCACTGAGCTATATATAGAAAAGAACAGACTGGAGCAATTTGAACCAGGCGTAATTAGAAAATTTCCCAAAACACTTCGGATTTTTTCGCTCGGGGAAAATAAACTGACGCAAGGGAGATATATTGTTGACTACGATTTTCTTGAAAATCTTTCTGTTATAAATATAAGCGTTCAGCTGCGACCTCCTCCGTATCCTTCATCGATATTTGAAGATTGTGCGGAGAAAACCGATAAATTTGACTATACGCCTTCAAATTATATTGAGGAACGAAGAAAAGTCACAAACAAGGGCCATTATACAATGCGAAAGCCAAGAATTCATCATTCTGTTCCACAATCTTCTGAAAATCGGCTGTTTACGTATAGCATTCCGAAATCCTTAAAAATATTCTATGGAAATGTAAGTCGGTTCTATGGGAAGATTCCAAAATTTGGAATAAATGGCCCTAGTTTGCGAGAGGTCTATGTTCAGAACAATTTTTTTTATTCGTGGAATGGACCTGTATACGGTGTACAAAAAGTTCAGATCCTTGACCTCTCCAACAACTTCTGTTCTTATATCTCTCCAGATTTTCTTATGTATGGCACAGGTTTGAAATTTCTTAATCTATCAGCGAATAATATTGGTCAAAGCTTATTGAATGACACAGAAGGGAAAACATTTGAAAATCTGAAATCTTTAGAAAATCTTGATCTGTCACATGATAACATTGTATCGTTACCTACTCAAATGTTGAAGAATATGCGGAAGTTGAAGACATTGAATTTGAGAAATAACCTGCTATCGGAATGGCGAATAAACATCGACCATTTGAAAAACATTAGAAATATAAACCTAGCAAATAATAGACTTACCACAATTGAAGAAACATACCGACGGTTTTTTGGAAAATCAAACCTTACTTTAGATCTATCTGGAAACAAGATTCTATGTTCCTGCGACAATGTAGAATTCTTGTCGTGGATCACGCGTAATAAAGGTAACTTTGCACGTTTCTCACACTACGAATGCTCCTCTACTAGTTCTGAAGAATTTGATTTTACGACTGAACCTTCATTGTTGTCTCTGAAGGAAAAGTGTAAAACATATTCTTGGTGTATATATCGTGATGTCTGTCGCTTTAGCTTTTATTTTCAGTACAGCCGTTGGAAATAATTCTACAGAAAAATAAATGGAAAATCCGTTACATTATTTTCAAAAGCAAAGCAACGCTTGAGAAAAGTTGGGAAATATTCCAATGAATTTTTCTTCATCTTCAATTCATTATCAATACGATGCAATGCTTTCGTATTCAAGAAGTGAGCTATCTTTCATTCTTACAAGCTAATACCTCGAGTTGAAAATAACTCTACATAAAACTTTACATTCGAAGACGAGTGATCGTTAGGAGTAGCGAAAGGCCAAGCAATTATGGACGCTATTCAGGACTGTAAGCGGGTGATCTGTTTAATATCGAAAGCTTATCTCAAATCCAAATGGCGAGACTATGAATTGAATATGGCTAGGATGGAAGCCATAGAAGCTCGAGAAAATTTGAAATTTGTCCATTTGATCCTTTTCCCCGAAGTTTACAACGGCCCTCTTCCAAAATCTCTTGCTGACCTGGTCCGAGACGAGTGTGTCACGGAATATCCCCAGGAGTCATGCGCATATGACGATTTCTGGGAATCTCTAAATACTCTTTTAGGAGGAGATATTTGAAGCATTCTTTTATTCTTTGAATTTTGTCATAGCACTAGTATAGTATGTTAGAATAAAATGTATGCTAGAACTTATCGATAATTGGAATGTAATGCTCTATGCAAAAAATAAACTGCAAGTTACACAGATACGAAATATAGCATTAGATTATTGGATCTATGAATCTATTGTTCTTTATTCTAGTTTTAGCTCTTGGGGGGGGGATGGTGGTAATTTGTTATTATGTTAGCCACTATGAATAATGACAATGATCACGACAATGAAAATAAATAAATGTAATTCCTATTTCGTTTGTCTTATTTTGAATAAAACACCAATATATAGATATTGCATGTAGTTGAGGGTAGAATAGAAAATGTTCACCCCGAGAAAAACATTGTTAACTTCGGCTACGCCTCGGTTGGCAATAATATTTCGAGGGTGAAAATTTTCAATGTTACCCTCTGTTACATGCAATATTTATTTTGTTATACTGAAAGTTAAAAAAAGCCCAAACAAACAAACAAACTATTTCGTGTGTTGACTTTGATCACTGTCATGCGATTTTTCGTACATTGATTTTGGTAATTGCGTTTATCACAAACGCTCCATCGACGTCGTCTAACAATCTACGGCGAACCGTACGCGCATAAATTTGACGCGTGTAACAATTTTTAGGCGGAAGCGCCTGTTGCAATTGCTTATGTGACCTTCTACGTCACGGAGGTCAGGAACCCTTTTTCATGGTACTTCAAACGGAATTCACATAAACAAAGGGCATGCAACTCGATAATCAAATTCGGGATAACCTCAAAACAGGGTAACGACAGTTAAAAACAGATTTTCAAACGAACATTTATATTTTATTATCAATCATAAATCTAATAATTGAGCAAAGAAGCAACGGCTAAGCGGTCTCTAACGTAACTCACTCTAAATGAAATAATGAATCAGACAGTGAATTACCTTTTTTTGTAAATATCATAAATAACATAGGTAAACCTGGTATATACATAAGTATTAATTAAATAAAGTTAACAAGATTAAATATTATTAAACAATTAAACAAACGAAATGAAATATACATGTTGTAAGCCGTCAGAAAAATTTTGAGAACCTAAATTGATTATAATATTGAAATTCCTATTAACTGTTTATACGGGTTTGCAGAGACACACTATATATATATAATGAACAGACAAATATAATTGTATGAAAACGTGCCAAAAAGGGTGGGCTCATGAAAATGATTTTTGGTTTATCATGAAAAATAGAATTTCAAGGACTTCTTTATTTTTGTATGAGATATTCTATGGTCCTTATATTGAAACCCCTTTTCCTTATGTCGTTTTATTGCATTGGGTGTCCTTATGATACAGTATCTTTAGAAGTGCCCTTGAAGGGAAGAACACCGAGCTATCATATTGTATACACGAGTTTTGATTAATGAAGTGGTGTTAGAAATGTACTGAGCTGATTAACTGAGGAAATATTCCCTCCAAGGAGATCTAAACTTCACTGGTGGCATTGAGCTGTACAGTATAAGAGTAGTTTTACACCGACTTAGTCTATATTTATCTAAGTCATATTTAATGCATATTTAAGTTGAGGGAGAAGGGGTCTCAATCCACACGTCCCACTGATTTTTTTCTACTACAACCCCCTCACACCCAAACCCCATAAATATATTCAATATTTTTCAAACCATACCCATTCACATGTTTTCATAGAATTTGTTTTTACCCAATCATATTATATTTCATACCAAAATTGTTACCCATCAAACCAATAGTCCAACATTAAGTACATCTTTCCGTAGACAACGAGAAGAATACTGGATTAGGAAACTAGGCACTGCCTTTCCATATGGGTGCAATGACAATATTGGAAGCATAGGAAATATTTCTAGTCCACAGTGTAACAATGTAAATGTGATGGGACTTTTTACCAAATACACATAGACGTAAACGTAGTCGTGGACATCGTTCGTACAACAAACCCATAATACATGATGTTTCCTTTGACTCCCTTTTACCGTACATGAATAAACCATTGGGTCCACATCACATTCGCCACCAAACTTTACTCTGTCCCTTTGGAAATTTTTATGAATTACAAAAAAAAAATAAAGCTTGCTGCCACTTGGATTCCTCAACACCGGAATACTGACTTGACTATATAATTGGGGATGTTGCCTATCACAGACTCTTTGTTCCACCACGTATTAATGATGAGAGCGAACTCCAGAAACCTCGCCGATTCCTACATTTCAAATTTGACAATAAAGGAATCGATGATGTCAACATTAACAGCATCCTCAATCGTAAAACAGCACAGTCCTGTATTTCGCCTTCCTTTAAGATGACATCCCCACCTTGTATTTCATATAGATATAATTCCACTAGTGCATCCAAGTTATTTAATTACAAACAGACGTTGCAGTGCCTAGATATTGAACAATTACAACGGAATCCTCCAAAGTGTACATGTTCCTCTTCCTCGATTAATTATATTCCCGCTGGTTATATTATTACAGGGGATATAAATATAGTCCAAAATGAGATCTTAAGTCCCTTATTTTGAAAGGTCCTAAATTTCGAGAACCTCGCTCATTTAAATGGCGACATATTTCATGACTATCATGAATTTGTGGAAGAATACGCCAGACGCTGGACAAAATCTGAGGGAGAGGAGCTTGACACTTTGTCTGAATGGATAAAAAGTATTCGGAGTTTATTAAAATCCCGTATTCACCATTTAACGGAAAATGCGTACTATTTGTCCCTCTGTTTTTGGGAGGCCGGAAGTGGTAAATGAGTTACATAGACTACATGAGGGTTTTGTGCTGGTTCCGGCTGATAGAGCTGGTGGCAGCATTGTCTTTGTTTGTAAAAGTTACTATTATGATTGTCTTTTAAATGAACTAGGGTTTACTTCAACATCTGGGAATCCTACTTACACTCTGAGCAATTTCACAAAAGATGAGGTTCTTCGAAATCGCCTTTCTGTTTTGGACACTTTCGATATTCCGAAGAGTCAGGATCGGTTTGGGTTACCATACCTTTATTGGATTCCGAAATTGCATAAAAACCCTTGCAAACAAAGATGCATCGCTGGCTCCAGTAAGTGCTCTCCCAAGCCTCTTTCTCTACTTTTGACTAAACTACTTACAGCTATCAAAGAATCTCTTCAGAGATACTGTTCCACTACATATTCCAGAAGTGGTGTCAATCAGATGTGGATTCTTAAAAACTCTAGAGAGCTTTTGGATAGCCTAAAATCACAAGAATTTTCAAAAATTAACTGCATCAAAACGTATGATTTCTCCACACTTTACACAACGATTCCTCACGATAAATCAAAATCTAGGCTTTTTCAGATTATAGATAGTTGCTTTTTGGGCAGGAGCGGCAACCGAGGATGCGAGTTTCTAGTCGTTGGGAAACAAGACACATGTTTTGTTAGAAAACACTCTGATTGCCCACACAAGTACTCTGAAGTAGATATTAAGAGTATGCTTGGGTTTCTTATAGATAATATTTATGTAGTCTTTGGAGACCAGGTTTTCCAACAATCCGTAGGTATTCCTATGGGCAGTAATTGTGCCCCCTTATTGGCAGACTTATTTTTGTATTCATATGGGGCGGAGTTTGTGCAGGGGCTGTTGTGGAATAGAGACGGGGGACTTGCCGTGTCCTTCAACCTTACATATAGGTATATAGATGATGTGCTGTCAGTTGACGGTCATCGTTTTCACAATTATGTCCATTTGGTGTATCCCGAGGAGCTCGACATAAGGGACACTACGGAATCTGACATATCTGCTTCATATTTGGATTGATTCTTAACTTGACTCTAATGGCAGACTGACAACTACATTATATGATAAGCGTGATGACTTTGACTTTGCAATCGTCAACTTTCCTTTTCTATGTAGTAATATACCACTATCACCTGCTTATGGTGTGTATATCTCCCAGTTGATTCGATACGCAAGAGCATGCTATGCCTATGCGGACTTTTAAAGCGAGGCCAACTACTAACAAAAAAGTTGATGCTGCAGGGTTATAACGAATCTCGTTTAAAGTCATCATTTCGCAAATTCTACGGTCGCTATAATGACCTTGTTGCGTTACAAATATCACTAATCATATGTTGACTGATTTGTTTCATACCCTTTGTTAGACTGTCATTTCCTACTAGATTTGACTACGGGTAATCCCGTTTACTTTATTTCGACTAAGGGCTCACGGCGGGTGTGACCGGTCAGCAGAGGATGCTTACTCCTCCAGGCACCTGATCCTACCTTCGCTTTTGTCGGAGGTCCGTGTGTGCCTACACTCGATTTTGTATATGTTTTTTGGATTATGATTACGTTTGACACAATGTTAACTTCGCCTTTTGTATGCATTGAAAATTTAAATATGCGTAGTTGTTGCATTAGGAAAAATAATGTAAGAAAAATAAGTGAATAAAAGCAAAACTGATGAATAATAGTAATATAAAAAATTGAAGTGAATTTCGTTGAGGTTTTTTTTTAGTTATGTATTCATGAAAACGGGGGGGATAGCTAAACAGAAGATTGCATATGATGATTTGTAAGAGTTATTTCGGGAATAGCCTTAGAATTCAATAGATGCATGTTAATTATTTTCTCTGATTGGTTAATATTTAGAAACCATGATTATATTACATTCATTAAACAGTCACTTAGCATTTTTTTAACGGGGGCGAACTTCGATTTTTTTTTCATCCTTAGGGTTCGGGAGTTTTGGGGGGGGTTTTCAGCACGTACTACGATATAGTCTATACACTTATAATATAAAACTCTCGACTTACTTCTTTCGTTCACGGAATATGTCATTGTATATGCTACCCCCCACCCCTCAATGTGCATGATTTGAAGAAGCATATATAATCATGAAGTTACAGAAAGTTTTAAATATGAGATAATTCAAATAAAAAGCACTTAACTTCGGACCGGGAATGATTTTAGATTCTTGTAATTAATTTAATTAATTAAATCAAATTTGGTATGTGGAGCTAATCGAGTTCAAACATAGATAGATATTTTATTCGGTTAAACCATGTACATGTAGTTTCAAAATCGTGGAAGTCATCTTTAGTCTCAATGAAAAACATATTCAACATATAACTAAAAAATATACAAAAGAGAAAGAATTTCTAGCATCTATTCTTAGAGGATTGGGGAGAAAGGACTTGAAAGAGAGAGAGAGAGCAGGAGAGAGAGAGAGAGAGACGAGAGAGAGAGAGAGCAGAGAGAGAGAAGAGAGAGAAGAAGCAGAGAGAAGAGAGAGAGAGAGAGAAGAGAGGGCTATTTAACTAGTATATAATTAAAAATTGCAATGCAGTCATAGATGTTAATGAATTACTTTCCAAATAGCCCATTCACTTTACTGAATTACTCACAAAAAAATAGTGAGGCGGGAGGGCAATATTATTTTCAAATATTAGTTTTTTATTTTGACAGCATAAAAATTATGAGGCGAGGAACTACAAGATAAATATAATACTTTTGAAATTGAATATCGTAACTTAATAAAGGCGAGCGCTTACCAATAAAGGTCTGAGGAATTCATCGATTTCATTTTTTACCACGGGAACTTATATTTTTTTCACATAGGGTTTCGGATTAGGAAAGAAAGGCAAACTTCAAAATCATACGTACTAATACTTGCGAAGAACTTCTCAAGGCCCCTCGCATTTGTCATGTCGACGTCAGCCAAGCGGTGGCAGGTTCGTAGAACTAGATCTTAGAAATTGGATATGGCCTCAGGCCATAGCCTCAGTAGCACAGGAAACCATTACTACATGTATGTATATATTGCATTTCAAACACGTTTGAGTTATGAAGCGAATCAATTTTTTATCTAAAATATACATTGCTAAGATATTTGAACAACCAAATTATGAGGAAAAACTTGATTTAATGGTAAGGCTATTCTTTAAGTGCAAAAGGTTGAAGTATGAATAGAAACTACCTGATCATTTTATTGAGAGGTACAACGGTATTTCACACAGCATGATTGCCTGGCCCCAAAAAAAATAAATAAACAAAATAGGAAAGGGACAGGGCGCCCTTTTGCTGGATAAACGAAGCTAGCTCTTATAATACGCCCCCCACTTAAAAGACAAAATAACAGAAACAGCAAAAAAGCATGAACAAAATAATTATTTTAAAAATTCAAACAAGACCAAACAAGAAACAAAATACCAACAAAACAACAACCCCCCCCCAAAAAAAAAAAATCGACGCACGAATTAATTAAGTTCAAAAGACACAGAAATTAATCAAGAAGAACAATGTTCTTTAAACTGCATTATAAAAATTCTTTTTTCTGATTTTCTGTTGGATAAGGGGACTTTTACTTCCTTTTTAAAAGTGCACAAGGCTAAGATTGGGCGAGGGGGCGAGGGGGTGGACATATATTACCTTTTGAATATTGTGAGATTGTATAACTCCAGATGAAAATTAAAGGTACATTCAACTACATTAATTCTGTATTGTACATATACTTTTATGTTAACTACAAGTGAAATGTTGTATTTTACATTTTACAACAGTCAAAGACAACTATTATATTGTGATATTTAATTAGAATGTACAACAATTCGTACTTTTATACACATGTGTACCTGGGGGCAAAATTATTAACAGCACATTTATTCTGCAGTCGTCTACTATTCCTTTGCTACTCTGAAAATATGAAGAGAAAAAAAAACAAGGTCATACAAAGTTCTTACAAGTATCATGACATCAATATGCTATAGGCGCGGGAAATTCTTTACTTGAACCTGCTGATTAATGACAATAAGGTTGAACTTAATTGTAATACGTAATTCAAAAACGAAAGAAATATGATCATAAGTTTAATCACAGATAATATTTTGCTTCGATTAATGGTCAGATTAAATATAGCTTCTAAACCGTTTGTCCCGTTGATCAGTCACTGCCATCAGTATTTAAGTTTTCCACAGCTTTTTATTAGCTTTGATTGACAAACAATCAGAACTCCTAACATTTATTTGTTTGTCGTTTGGGAACTGAATGCTCAATAATTATCATATCGGCACCATGGGCATAGAACAACACTTGGACATGTTCAAAGTATCTTGCTCGCGCTGTTACTGTGGATTCATCGGTCTAAAACGCATGTTAACCACCGATTACATCAACGAATAAAATAAAAACCTACAACGCGGGCGAATCTTTTTCATGTATCAATCAGTATTTTCATCAATTTGTCATTTATATATTCCCGACGAATCTATATAAGCACACAAACTTTGCAGATTTGCTTATATTTGGATATTTTATTTAAAATTGACTCTAATGGCAGAATGACAACTCATTATATGAAGCCATCTCTTGCACAGATTGTCGGTCCTTTATCCTCTTCTTATACATCTCTGTAAACATCTCCGTTTATACAAATTTTTTTGTAAACACCTTTGAAACGAACGGCAAAATCACTAATTATGAGTGTTCATTACTTTGGTAAAATATTTTAAAAAAATAATCAAGTAACTTTTTTGTATACTTTTGGTTTTAAAGTTTTAATTTTAAATGTTTGTTAGAAACTATTTTGGCGTTTTAAAACGTTTTAAAAATGTTATATAGCCAAAAACAACAAAAAGGTTATATTGATTTATTTCTTTTATTAATATTTTACAAAGTTAGGAACACTACAATGCGTTTTTCCATTCTTTCATGGAGGTTACAAAAACTCTTGTAAAACGGGAGTTACCAGAGATGTGAGAGAGATAATGGACACGCAACTTGTGGCAAGATGGAGAATGATGATAAGCGTGGTGACATTAATTTTGCAATCGTCCACTTTCCCTTTCTATGGAGTAATATACCACTATCACCTGTTCATGGTGTGTATATCTCCCTGTTGGTTCGATACGCAAAAGCATGCTGTGCGTATGATGACTTTTAAACCGAGGTCAACTACTAACAATATAGTTGATGCTGCAAGGTTATAACGAATCTCGTTTAAGGTCATCATTTCGCAAATTCTGCGGTCGCTATAATGACCTTGTTTGCGATTACAAATTATCACTACGTCATATGGTGACTGATTTGTTTCATAACCATTTTTAGACTGTAATTTTCATACTAGATTTGACGACGGATAACCCCGTTTACTTTGTTTCTACTACGGGCTCACGGCGGGTGTGACCGGTCAGCAGAGGATTTTTACTCCTCCATGGCACCTGATCCTGCCTTCGCTTTTGTCGAAGGTCCGTTTGCCCTACACTCGATTTTGTATGTGTTTTGGGGACTATGATTACGTTTAAAACTTTTTTAATTCGCCATTTTATATCATATTCCCCAGCGGTTTATGTAAGGGTGGGGCCACAATAGGGACCAAAGTTTTCAAAATCTGGTTCTCTATCTTTATTTTCGTATTGATGAACGCTCATTGATGACAGAGGTCAACTTTAGTCCATACCTTTGAATGATTACACATTGTAAATCCCAAACTTCTGCACTTCTCTATGAAGCAATGTGTTCATGTGAGCGATGTAGCCCATGGGCCTCTTGTATTGAAATGTTTCCTTCAAGGTTAAAAAAACCGATATGGCTAGCATTTATTTGTGAATTAGTTTGTAAGTATGTTGCAAATGTAATCATGTGTACATGTTGGCAGGTATTTTTATGCTTTGTATCTCAAATTGTAAGGCTTCAAGTTGTATATTTTATTTATACATGTGTATGTTGTTTTTTCAGATGATTCAGGCGTTGATGATGAGATATCCAAATCCAAGGATGCCCAGAAAATTAGAAAAGACACCAGAAAAGCACGTACGCCAAAATTTTTATTTAGGCCTACTTTGCCTGGCATTGAAACGGTGGACACCGACTCCATATTTACATTACCTAAACCTGTAAATCAAGGTAAATGTTATATTGATAGGGGTATCAGTTTAAGTTTTCATAATTCAGGCAGAAGATATATCTTTTTAGGACAAGTAAACTACATTTCAAAATATTTAGAGGTCATTTGAGTATACTGTAAAACGACTGCAATCGATCATATTCAATTACAACATAAATACCAAAGGCCTGGCTTTACCAATTTTTTTGGTAATTTGATAAAGGCATCGTTGTTTTGGACAATGCCTATTGGACGATGACAAAATCTTGAAATGAGAGCCTTAATGACTACGTCAACCAACATTTTAAAATTTCATTACCTCCGCGGTAGATACTCTCACTCCAAGGCTGTGCTAATCTTGAAATATTATAGTGTTACAATGCATACATCTAAAGAGTCGTCTTTCAGAGATATCTGTTCTACTATAATTCCAGAAGTGGTGTCAATCAGATGTGGATTCTAAAAATTCTAAAGAGTTTTGGATAACCTAAAATCACGAGATTTTTCTAAAATTGACTGCATCAAAACGTACGATTTCTCCCAACTTTATACACCGATTCTCCAATAAATTAAATCTAGGCTTTTTCAGAAATATAGATCTTGCTTTTTAAACAAAAATGGCACCCAAAAACTACGAATTTCTAGTTGTTGGAAAACAAGATACATTTTTTGTTAAAAAACAATCTGATTGCCCACACAAGTACTCTGAAGTAGATATTAAGAGCATGATTGTGTTTCTGATAGATACTATTTATGTAGTCTTTGGAAACCACATCTTCCAACAATCCGTTGGTATTCCTATGGGTACTAATTGTGTCCCCTTATTGTAAGACTTATTTCTATATTCAAATGAAACAAAATTTGTACAGAAACTGTTACGTGATAAAAACAAAAAACTTGCCGTGTCCATCAACCTTACATATAGGTATATAGATGATGTGCTATCAATTAGCTATCACAGTTTTGACAATTATGTCCATTTAATATATTCCGACGAACTCTATATAAAGAACGTAACAGAATCTGACATATCTGCTTCATATTTGGATATTTTACTTAACATTGACTCTAATGGCAGACTGAAAACTCTATTATATGATAAACGTGATGACTTTAACTTTGCAATCGTCTACTTTAACGTTCTATGTAGTAATATACCACTATCACCTGTTCATGGTGTGTATATCTCCCTGTTGGTTCGATACGCAAAAGCATGATATGCGTATGAGAACTTTTTAAACCGAGATCAACTACTAACAATATAGTTGATGCTGCAGGGTTTTAACGAATCTCGTTTAAGGTCATCATTTCGCAAATTCTGCGATCGCTATAATGACCTTGTTTGCGATTACAACTATCATTACGTCAATAGTTGTCTGATTTGTTTCATACCCATTGTTAGACTGTAATTTTGATACTAGATTTGACTACGGGTAATTCCGTTTACTTTACTTCGACTATGGCCTCAAGGCGAGTGTGACCGGTCAGCAGAGGATGCTTAAACCGCCGAGGCACCTGATACTGTCTTTGCTTTTGTCTTAGGTTCGAGTTGCCCTACACTTGATTTTGTATTCGGTTTTATTTTTTTTTTGGATTATGATTACGTTTAAGACGATGTTAAATTCGACTATTTATATCAGGAAAAGTTCGTATTAATTTCAGCTTTTCTGGCCAATTGGTTCTTAAAGATTTTTAAAGATGTTCCATATAAATTCACATGTAAAACTTTGACCCCGTTTTGTGGCCCCATCCTACCCCCCAAGATCATGATTTGAAGAAACTTGAATATCCACTCTACCAATAAACAATCAAACAAATTTCAGCTTTTCTGGCCCAGTGGTTCTTAAGAAGACGATTTTTAAAGATTTTCTCTATACGTAAAGTTTTGATGCCCTATTGTGGCCCCATCATACCCCTGGGGGTCATAATTTGAACAAATGGGAATCATCACGATATTAAATTTCAGCTTTTCTTACCCAGTGGCTCTTGAGAAGAAGATTTTTAAATGGGACTAACATGCTTTTTTTCATTTCCGTGATTACCTTCCCTTTGAAGGTCCTTCACTTGAATCCCTTTACCCAAGGATGATTTGTTTTATTGACTTTGGTGCAGTGGTTCTGGTGAAAATGAAAATGTGAAAAGTATACGACAAAAAGGACAACGCCGACAACAAAGTTGGATCAGAATAGCTCAATTGTGCCTCCGGCTCAGGTGAGCTAAACCTATACTTTGTTGACTGAATTTGGTTCTGTGGTGTCCTTTATTTCGATTTCGTCGGGATATCAAATGGAAATAATTGTGAAAAGTATTACAATTTTTAATTGATAGGCCATCATCTATTTATAGTGGAAAATTCAAGTTTGTTCAAATCATGACACTCAAGGAATAGATGGAGAACTATTGGGGAATCAAAGTTTTTAGATGCAAATCAAAGGCACGATGGGCCAAAAAGCTGAAATTTTATATGAAAGTTCCTGATATCATGACCCCCATGGGTATGATGGGGCTACATTAGGGTGTCTCAATTTTACATGTGAATATGCAGCGAACTTCTTTGAAAATCGTCTGCTTTAGAACCACTGAACCAATGAAAGTTGAAATTTATATGAAATCTTTCTGATAAAGTGGAAATTTAAGTATGTTCAAAGCATGAAAATGTGTAAGACAAACTAGATGCATAGTGACATAGAGCAGAAAGGTCTCTACCAGGACTGTAATCTTAGTAGAATTCTAACACCAGGGAAAGGCCACACTAGTACATAGTATTTACAAGTGAAACATTTGAAAATCATATGCTATTGACATTGATATGAAACTAACTCGATGTTGCATCTAATTTAATGCTACTAATTTTAATGTGAAACTTAATTGATATTTAGAATGAGCAGAGGACCTTTTATCATCACTGTAAATTTTATGATGCAAGGGTTTTGGTATTAGGGTAGGACCAAAATGATCCATGATAACAATTCAAAAATATTTAAGATAAGGGGGACATATATTGTAAATTCAGTACTCTTTTGTCCCTGGGGCCTAAAGGGGGATACTGTCAAGAAGTGACAAATTTTCAAAAATCTTCCTCTCTATAACCGTATACATGAAGAAAAAGTGTATAATGATATAGAGCACGGAGGTCTGTACCTAAATTATAAATGTGGTGTTCCCCAGGGTAGGGATCCGGAATGCAGAGCAGGGTCTAACATGTGACATACTATTACAATTTAAAACATTTGAAAAACACCTTTTTTAATGCTATTGATATTAATTATACCCCACCAAGGAGATGGTTGTATACTGGAATGAGGTTATTCATCCGTCTGGGCCTTCCATCAGTCTGTTCTTTCGACGGTAGACGCAATGGTTTCCGGGCTCTAGAGCGTAATTCTTTCTATCAAAATATATTGACTACGTATTGGATGAAGATGTTCCCTATATAATTTGGTGTTTAAAAGGGTCAAGCACACTGAAACCAATGAAGGTGAGCAATATAGTTTCCCATTTCAGAGCATTATCCTTTCAATAGAGCTCACCATATCCACAATGGATATGGAACGAATATGTTCCCTAATAAATTTGGGGTCAAAAGGTCAAAAGTCCAAGCGCACTGCACCATAGATAACAAATATGGTTTCTGGACTCTAGAGCATTATTCCCTTCTACAGTCACCATATCATACATGTGGATCGACTACCAATGAGTCGAACATGTTCCCTATCAAATATGGGATCAAAAGGTCAACAATCAAGTGCCCTGAACATTGAAGCTGACATTCATATTTTGAAAGATAACGTGTGAACGAAAAATTCAATATGAAGGCTAAATTGCAAATTATGAGACGTCCTATTTGGGTTATAATACCCAGGTGACCGTTAAGGCCCGTATGTAGTTCAGCTCACTGGCAAACATTTATGATAACTTTACATCCATTTGTTTTTCTGTCAATCCTTATTTCGTCTTCGTATGAATGAATTTCAGCCAAACTCGTACAAATCAGGCTTGAATTGTTTTGGTCCGTTTACTCTTCACTAAGTTATAATCCTAAAAATATTGCGTGATCTCTCGAATTTTTCTTTACCAAAACTTACATTGTGAACTTCTAGTCCAAAGATTTTTATGCCTTACCATGGATATTCCCTTCCATTGCACTCTGTGTTCATCTCACACTTTTAGATATCTTTACAGCTTGAAGCTTTCTATGCTGTTACATATTTATGATATTTATTCAATTATATCATTATTTTTATCCTGCTATTTCCTTTGACCTCGACCTCACTTTTCCTTATTTAGTGTTCAGTTCAGTCTTAAAGCAACTATTACACTGATATATATTGGTGGTGATCTTGACTTTCCCTGCGACCTTTACCTTACTATTTCGTATTTGGATCTTATAATATGACCTATCATTGAGTCAAATGCTG
>CAJDSM010001519.1:2447-12945 GCA_903981925.1 Ostrea lurida
AAAGATTACTCCTAGACAAATTGAACTGATGTGTGTGTGGATATATATTATAATTATTACATTTATGATGAAGTTGTGCATCTGCCATTCTTATTCAGATTCTTAATGCATTCAAGGAAGTTATGGATATTTCCATTTTAAAAGTGTTTATCAACTTATCAATCAAGTCATTTTGTTTTAGATTTTATAACAATCATTTCTCTCACAGAGAATTGCTGCATTAGTTTTAGGAGGGGGTATAATGGAATCTCTGTCTGTGGACATGATTTTTTTGACAGAGATTGCTGCATTAGTTTAGGAGGGGGTATAATGGAATCCCTGTCTGTCTGCCCATCTGTCTGTGGACATGATTTTTTGACAGAGATTGCTGCATTAGTTTAGGAGGGAGTATAATGGAATCTCTGTCTGTGGACATGATTTTGTAACAGAGATTGCTGCATTAGTTTAGGAGGGGGTATAATGGAATCCCTGTCTGTCTGCCCATCTGTCTGTGGATATTATTTTGTTAAAGAAATTTTTCAAGAGACTATAGTGCATGAAATTCCCTGCTCTTTATTGTAAGCCTTGCAACAGAGTTTCTCTTCATGTCAAAAGGACATGTTTATTCCTCACTGAGCACAAATTCATGATTTCTCACTATCCAATATGTGCTGCAGGGATGTTAGTTATATTTGAACAGTTCTGGTATAACTAGTATAGTACTACTGTTACAGATGGTTGATATAATATCATTGTCTATCGATAGTTATATCATTCGTATCATACTACTGTAACAGGTTGATATGATATGATATTGTTTATTGATAATTATTATATAATTAATTTTATACAACTATTACAGGTGGATGTGATGAAACCCCCACATTATTTTGGTGCCTTCCTCTGCTTTGGCGTTGCCATAGTGTATCTATGGTTACAGACTGTTATAACATGGAAGCTTCGACACGTTGCCCAAAAACCACAAGACGGCAAAGTTTGGAGGGCCATTCGCTTGTTCATCTGGATATGGCAGATTTTGAACAGTGCAGCATCCACGATTTTACTTATCTTGTGTATCCTTTGGTTCTGTTGAATTCAATTTTTAAAAATCCAATTGCTTACTCTACTCAGTCTTTTGCAGGTTGAAATATCTAGATGATATTTCTTAGACAATGAGCTAAATCTTTTCTAATGACAGATTATTCATGCATATATTGATAGATGATAAAGTCAAAGTCTTTATTGATTAAATCAATCAGAAAGATTATGATATTTCTGGAATATGGATTTATAAAGGAAGGAATTGTGTTAAATGCTGATATCTCTTCCAGATTACTTTAGAATATTGAATGGAAAATGGTGTATGGAATATAAGATATTCTTTTAGGGATTGGTTTGTTTTTTTAATAGAACAGTAACTTAATATATTCTTTGAAACCATTGAAGAAAAATAACACAACCAGGGCTAAAAAAAATTTGTGATAGCCATTGCAAAGTGCATTTATACGTACTGTAACAAATGAAATAAGGATCGCAAGTAAAAAAAAAATTGTCTACTCATTGAATCTGATATAGTGTAATGAAATAAAGTAATTAAAATTAATTAGGACAGTTTAAGCTTTACATCATGACTTTCCTATGATCATTAAAGATGCAGTCAATGTAATTTCATTAAGAAGAAGATGATGTGAAGCACTATTTCTGTAATAATAAAATAAAAGCAGAGAAGTTAAACATATTGTGACATCATGTCCATGCATCTTTGAATTCATCAAACGATTGATTCCTTAATGTTCTGAGTTTCTGTGTCGAAAGCAACATATAAAATGCAGAGAAAAGCAAATATGGGAACAAAATGGGTAAGATTTTTTCTTCTTAAATTTCCCATTTTCTTTTAGATGTTGTCATTTTAATTTTAGCACACCTAAGCTATAATCTCAAGTAAGCTTTTCTGATCTGTCTGTTAACTTTGCATATTTTAGACTTTTTCTGTATAGAACTGCTGAGCCAGTTTCATCTAAACTTGGCACAGAGCACCCTTATAGTATTAGAAATACTCTAACGAAGGACCATGTCCCTTCCAACTGGAAGATACATGTATTGTTCAAGAAAAGGTAGAATAAGTTGATGTCATTGAAAAGTCTTCTTCTCAGGAACCACTGAGCCAGAAAAGATGAAATTTATGTGAAACCTCAATGGTAACAAAATATGGATTCTAAATTGTTTAAATCATGGCCTCTGATGGGGATAAGAGGACAACAGAGGTTCGAAATTTTACATGTATGAATCTATAAAAAATAATTTTCTTAGAGCAATGAGGCCACGATTAGTCATATTAACATGCAAACACAGAATCAGGTTTCTTCAAATGGCACTTGAAGGGAAAGGGCAGAGCCACAATAGGGGATCAGAGTTTCACCTGGGAATATATGGGAAAAAATCTTGAGAAGATATGTGTTTTTATTTAGTAATTATTCTCCCTATGTGGTCTTATTTATGTAGATTAAATATGTACTGTCTGATTGGTATAACTTTACAGGACACACTCCGTGGGGTGTTTTTGTTATCCACCACAACAGAATGGTTGCTTGCCTTCTCCATCATGGTTTTTGTGCTAACATTTATCCCTGGCTTCAAACGTTTGAAAGACATCAAAGTAAGAGTGACGCTGGACAAAGGTGACAAATCAGACCCAGTGTCCAATGGAGACCCAGAACAGGTAAGGCATCGGAAATTACAGTGACTAGGCAGCGTCTCTATATCTGTGATTTAAGTAGGAATGTAAATGATAAGTGTGAAAACTTGCCCACACAATACTTTGGATTGAGGCAGGCTACTTACAAATAAGTTGTTGTTGCAGGGTAAATTAATTCAACTACAATCATGTTCAAAGGCAGCATTTTACAAATTCTTAATAATTATGGTCGTTTTAACAATATAGTTTGCCAGTATGGCTCACCATTGCGTAAAATGGTGTCTGACATGTTTCATAGCAATTGTTAGTTAGCCAATTGTAAGTCGTTCTTTATGCACTGATTTTGACTATAGATTACTCTGTTTTCCTGATCAAGACAATGGGCTCATGGTGAATGTGACCGGTCAACAGGGGATGCTTACTCCTCCTCTGTTGACCGGTCACCAGGGGATGCTTACTCCTCCTATAGGCACCTCATCCCACCTCGTTCCACCATGTTTTGCCTAACTCTTGTTTGTATTTTATTTTGGTACTTATAAGATTGATCACTTTCGTTATCTTTGCCTTTTCATTTACTCGCTGGGCTTAGCAGGTCTTGTCACAGAAAGTCATGTAAATATATACAGTGAAGAAAGTTGGATGATTTTCTGTGACAGTGAAGTGGTTGCTGTACAGAATATGCTCTATATCGGGGATAAGCTGTAATTGCTAGTCACTGATGTTGGTTAATTGTGCATGCTCTGCATATATCATATTATACATAATATATCAATTGTGAAAATTGTATTGTGAAAATATGCAGATGGCATTTTCATATGTGCTTATATGTACAAAGCTTCAGGCCACATCATTTGTATAATGGGCTAACGAGAGTAATTTACAGAGCAGACCTAGTACATATCCCTATACAAATTATTTATTTCATTAACAGCAGCTTGATGAATGATGTAATATAGTCAAGCCTCATGATGGCCCTGTTGATTCTTGTTACACATACAACTTTAGGAAAGATGCTTAATAAAATTTTCTAATGACAGGTTTAATCAGACAATCATTGTAAGTAATTAGCATATGCCACGTAATTCTCTGAAAGCATGCATTCATTTAGCACATAATATATTTTATTTGTCAAAATTGTGATCCCAGGAAACATGTCTGTTGGAGAAAATCTAAACTTACTAGATATCTATAACATGTATATCTAAATCACCATTGTTGTTGGCATGTGCTGAATATCCTCATTTGTTTGGGTGTGGGATACTTGTAAGAATGATCATGTAGCATGTTTTTCATTAAATGTTTTAATTATATGCTTCATATATGTCGTAGTATGGACTGATATTAGAAAATAATATCATATAGGTTACAGATTCCAATCTTTAAACTAAGGTGTATGTACATGTACTGGTAACTTTTTCCCATTTTAAGATATATTTGATTTAGATATACATATACACTAAAAGTTACAGTGGTCAGAAAGTTATATATCTTAAAAATAAGAAAGAAACACCAAAATGTTTAGTAAATCTTTATTGCTTTCATTTCAAGTCTTCAGAATCTTTTTTGTAAAGCTTCAGTCAGAAGATTTGAAATGAAAGTGCTAAAGCTTTACTAAATGTTTTCATTGTTTCTTTCTTATTTTTATTGTATCTGCCAATCAGCCAATGTCAGAAATGTATGTTTCCCCTTCAAAGACGACCTTTTTAGTAGAAGACAGCTATATTGCTCTGCACTTGTCAGTCAGTTCATAGATAAGGTGTTGTTTGACCTATAATTGGAGAGTACTGCTTTCCTGTTGGTAATCAAATCTATAGACAGCTTTGTTATGGCTAGTGATTGACTATTACTGATTTTCAGATCTAAAATTATATCATTCTCCACTAATCTTATACCAGTTGTTTTCATGATTGATAATGAGAGAACTTGTACCTGATAGTCATGGAAATTGAATGATTCCTATGCCTATACTAGTCATTCTCCAACTGATAATTGCAAAGAGAACACTTTTTATACGCTGGTCTTTAGACGGGGCATAATATGTTATGGCGTTATCCGGCGTCTGTCTGAAATAGTTTGTCCAGGCCATAACTTCTGATCCTCTCTGTAGATTTAAACAATATTTCACAGGATTGTTGCCATGGATGCAAGGAATTCTCATGACCTTGAGACAAGGTTATTGGTCAAAGGTCAAGGTCACAATGCACGTAGTGAGTTGTTTTAACATTGTTTGAGCCATAACTTTTCACCGAGTGCATGGATTGGGATATTTCACAGAACTGTTGCCATGGACCCAAGGAAGTGTTATGACCTTGAACCAAGGTCACTGTTCAAAGGTCAAAAACACATAGTGGTTTTAACATTCAGGCCATAACTTTAAAACTGATTGCATGGATTGGAATACTATTGCCTTCCTATATCTACATTCTGTCTTCTCTGAAATAATTATGATGGGATAATGCTATGTTGGCATTGCTCTTGTTTTATTTTCAAGATATATCTCCATACATCAGAAATATTCTATTCATAATACAAAGAGAAAAGTATCTCATGCTGCATATCATACATGAGAAAATAAAATGTCATAATTAAAATCAGAACAAAAATTAGAGAATCTTTTACCTGGTAGTCACCAAATTCAAAGTAGGCAGTTGGTTATATGTCTAGTAGATGACCCCTAATTGTTTAGTCAAAAGTCACAGGACATTTTACTAACAAAAGTGCCTTCTAAAATAAATTTTGGACCTATTTAAAATTCCTCTGTAGACTGGGCAAGGGCTGGTAAGAATTTTTTCTTAACAACTTATCCATATCATATCATGAGGATGATAAGCAAGAAATTTTATTCTTCAGTTCTATTCAAACTAAATAACCAATTTTGTAAGCTATATTTCAAACATGTTGTTTTCTATCATGAACTCATTTAAATTTAAGTCACGGGTCAAGCACTCTTCTAGACTTATTCCAGGATCACCATCATCACTTTTAACCAGTAACTTACAGAATCTGAGAGCTGAACTTCTGTTGCATAATTTAAAATTCAGTCAATAGATAAGATGAGGTTTTTCCTTGTTTGTTTTAAGATGTAAGCAAACAAACTAGGACTGTTTGCAGCAGTAGACTGAATTTTATGACTTGTGATGTTCGTAATTTGTCCACTGTGAAATTGACAGAACAGGTCTGAGTTACCAAGGTGACACTGGAATGATTCGAAGTTGATGCCAATATTTTTGCATACTTATCAGCACATGCAACAGTGACTGTTGGTGACGTCTGATCATGCTACATTGTTTTCATATGTGGATAAAAACCACACAATACACTGTATTTGATTGTTAAATTATGTTTTCCCTCTTCCAGGGGGAGATAAATTGTTTTTGTACTTTCTGTCTGTCATGCCATCTGTCCCACAAAATCTTGAATATGCTTCTCCTGAATGGCTTATTGGATAGACTTAAAACTTTGTACAATGCTTCATTGCCATTTGCAGATCCCCATTATGTCGGGACATGAGGTAATTTGGAGCACTTTCAGTTTGGGTACGTCGTATACATGAGGAGACAAAACAAAAAACAAATTTCATTGAAAATTGTTTTAATTACAGACTTTTCTTATTTTACAGCATCAGAACATGAATATGAATGAAAGAACAAGTTTAACAGATGAAAATGTTTAGGAGGCAAATTGATATAGAGACATACAGTGTAAAAGGACCTGATGGTGTGTATGAATTACTGTCCTCAAAGATAGAGAAGGCAGATTAACAGAAGCACTGGATCCTCAGGAGCTCATCTAACAGAACCACTGGCAAAATACGGCATGGATGTCACGGTGCAAATGTTGATTACAATACAGGCAAAGTTTTAAACTTTATTCCAGTTATTTACTATTTTTTTCTCGAACTGAGTTCATTTTCAGAGGACAGAAACATGTAAATTGTCTTTTGATATCCCTATCTAAGTTAAATTTGCCTTTTAAATTTTTTTAAGTGTAAGGATCAGGAAACTTTTTTTTCCTGGTAATATACAGTGCACACAGTAGCTGTATTGTAGTGAAGTACTAATGGTCTGGTCAAAAAGTGGTACACTTCAGTTTTTGTGTTATATAAAACATACAGTGCAATATTGTTAGAACTTCAAGCTGATTTGTTAACTCACCTGAAGGTCTCCTCTAGGCAAGATTGTATAAAGCGAACTATTTTTGTATGGAGTATTTTGACAGGGTCTATTTCAGTCTTTACCTTGCCCGATTCACAAATAGTTTTTGTTGATAATCAACACCTTTTACTGCTGTACAGGTTGACTGGATGTGCCTTTTGAGAATTCCACCAGGTACAAAATTATACTACATTAGATTTTATATTTTCTGTACTGTACAAGCCATTGCAACACTTTAGTAAGTAGACAAGCAGTAGAATTATGAACGGGGTCCGCCATAAGATTGTGAACTGTTTGTTGTATATACAATATTTTACTATTATTGTCAGGTTTTGTTGGAAGTTTTTATCATGTCAAATAATACCATATCCTTATTTTTGGAACTTTGTTGTTACATTGTTTGACACATTTCAAATGTATGTGAGAATTTTTTTTACCAGAAATATTTTTGTTTTTGATATGTTCAACGTTGTGATCAATACAGCTGTTCATTGTTATAAAAAAAATGAAAATTGTTATTTAAAAGTTATTTACGTAATGACCTCAGATTCAAGATGTTTGACCATTATTAAAAGATAAATGTTTATAGATGTTAACCAACAGAAATGGTGCTGCTCAATTTAATCCCAAATATTTTTCACATTTTGCACAGATTCTGTAATGCAGTTGTTTAGACTTTATAAGGGGTAGCTGTTGTCAAAATTGTTGTGATGTTGTTTAAATGATGTTAAAGCATTCTTCAAAGATCAAGATATATGTACATGTATAGACATTTATATATTATCCCAAATGATTTTCTCTTCTTCAAGCATTAATTCAAGATTTATTCATTTTTAAAAAATGAAAAAAAAAACCACCAGATCATCAATGAATCATATCCTTCCATTTTGAATCGTGTTAAGATTATTATTTTATTTCTTTTGTGATAACTGATGTACTGCTATTATTCATAATTAGGGCTTTATCTTTACTAGAAGCATTTAATATTTGTACATGTTCCATTGTTTTCATCATGATAAAAGCGGTTGTGTTTTTATCATGATTAAGGCGGTTGTGTCATTTTCAAGGACAGAGTTTGAACCATATGGAAGCAGATCATTAACAACTGTTATAAATAGTACACCCATTTCTTGACATGTGATAAGAATTACTTTAAATGGAAAATGGGTTTTTGAAACACCCTGCCCTCCAAGCATGACCATGTTTAATTTTAGTGGCTTCACCGGGATGAATGATCATTCTTGTCAATTTGACCATGACCTTTTAGTTCATCTCTATATTGTATAATACATAAGATATGACCATTGAGGTTTTCGGTTACCACCAACCTAAAACAGTTTGTTTTCAGATTTTCACCCCATCAGGACATGATTAACATCTATTGTAGAACCTGCAACTACTGCTCATACAAGTTTTTCTAAATAGGAAAAGAGAGCTAGCTTTTGTTAAATTTATTTGTTTTGTTTTTTTTTTATAGAAAAGTTGTAACATGGTGTTGTGCATGAAACAATGAATTCAGTGAATGCAATTTTGCTTATTTTACAGCTATGTTTTACGTCTTGTTAACATTTTAAGTAGCAATGAAGGGTTAGGATAAATGTGGTAATTTGGTTTTTAAAAAACATTCCTGTTTTCTTCTCTCAAGGCACTTGTTATTCTACACACTAAAGATGTGCCTATCAAGAATTCAGGTACCCAGGTGCCTTAATTAGTAGATATAAATACCATAAAGAGTTTAGCAATTCCAAAGGTCTTAATATCTAAAACTCTGAAAATGTGTATTATTTTGATTGTGTATGTGAATTGCGTTTATTTTATAGTGCTTTAGAATTGTTGTGAATGAAAATGGCAGTGTTTGTTAATTGTGTTCTATGAGCAGATTTCTGCTTTTTAATATTGTATGTATATATATTATAAGAATGATTTCTGGATTATATGGTAGAAACAAATTATTAACTGGCCAACATGATATCACTGTAAAAGTGGTTTACATGTGGAGAATTACACTAATTACACATGCAAGCAAGAAATATTTGTATTATATTCAATTTACTGCATATTTTCCCCCCATAATGTTGGACATGGATATCGATACTTTACTCTCCAGGCATAACTAACCACTTTTACAGTGTATGAATATTGTAAATCAATAAGGTCTAGAGTAAAAATCAACCCAATGTATTATTTTTTTATTATTATTATAGTTGGGTTTTTATTCGCATTTTTTAACCTAGTACCCATGCACTGCCCATATATAGGTAGTTTCTAATGAGAGAGAGAGAGAGAGAGAGAGATTAGAAGAGAGACGAGAGAGGAGAAAGGAGGAGGAGAGAGAGAGAGAGAAGAGAGAAGAGATAAATGTTTCAAAACTCTATAAATTTCACTGCTGCCTTGTATTAATTGCTATGAGAATTGTAGATGTTTTGCAGTGCATGCTTTTATAAGTGACCCAGCTGAAACAAACTGTGATTTAGCTTCTATGTATGTGTTAGTTTTATTTCAACGAATGCTCATTATTTTCAAAATCTTTTTTGCAAAATGTTAATTGATTCAAAGGAATACTGTTTAATCTGTAATTAACATCAAGATTTTTTTTAAAAACAGATTGTCATATTTTTACCATGACCAAGTACCACAGAATATATTTTAAAATTCAACTTTTAATATAAAAATAGTAGGAAAGCAGAATGAGCAGAATTTACACCATGACATTTTTTTTTTTTGGTTGGTTTTGTTTGGTTGGGTTTTCACATTTTCAACTTTTTCAAGAACCGCTATGTGACCTTCAACCAAACTTGCCCCATGATATGTAAAAGGAATTCAAGCTTTAGCAAGTAAAGAGCATGCATGTCTCTTTCCAAAGGGAGATAACTGTAAAAGTAGATGAGATATTTTAAGAAAAAATTTGAGGACTACTGAATCAGAAATATTTTCCCCCAAAAAAGTAAAGCTTCATAATGTAGTAGTCAGACAGGCTCCATTGCTGGTGTCCAGATAGCTCAGTTAATAGAGCACCTGACTAGAGATTCTAGGGGCTCAGGTTTGAATATTGCCTGATCCATTGCATTTTCTTCCTGTTACAGTTCATGATATAATAATATAAAGTTTCAAGATTGTTTAAACCATGACAGCCGGGCACAAAAGAGGATCCAAGTCTTAGGTACGAATATAAAGTAAATATCTTTTAAAATATTTTCAAAACCCAAAAGGTACAATATGTAGTTTTAAAACAAATATGTATAACAATATTAGATTTTTTTATTCCTCATATCTGTGGTCGAGTTTTGAATGCATGTGTATATGACACATACATCAGTTGATGGTACTTGGCATGATACCAAACCACAAACATTGAAATTGAGAGGTGTTAATTTTATTTGATCTACCGGTAAATTATTCGTTTTTGTTATCTTTTAAAATCAAAGTTGGAATCTCATTGAAAATTTTTTAGTCCTTTTTCAGTGAATCATGAAATGAACCCAAACGAAGGAAACTATAGACTTTCCACCAATCAAAATTTGTGACCACCTGTTTTTGCTGTTCCATTTAGTGTTAGAAATTCTCACTTTATGTAACATGATTGCAAATGTATATATATTGTAGCCAAATAATACAAACGACAGTTGCAAGGGTCCGTTAAATTGGTGTTCATAAATAATGAAGTATGATT
>CAJDSM010001520.1:460-11207 GCA_903981925.1 Ostrea lurida
AAAGGCCACCAAGCAATGCAACATGCACGAGGTGCATGTAAGTTGAATGCAACATGCACGAGATTCATGCAAGTTGCTGCGCCACCTTTTTTTGTTCCCCTTTTCGTAAATTGGTGTGTCTAATGAAAAAAAAAATTTGTTGAATACAAATATATTTCTCTCTTTCCCGCTCCCGTGGGGGTCCGGGTTGAATAGGTCCTCCAGCATCCCTTGCGTGTCGTAAGAGCGACTGAATGGGGCGGTCATTCGGATGAGACCGAAAAACCGAGGTTACCTGTTCACAGCAGGTGTGGCACGAAAAGGTCCCTCGCTGCTCAAAAGCCCTGAGCGCCAGACAGGCCTAAATTTGCAGCACCTTCACCGCAATTGATATTATTTTACTGATTATTTGTTTTACTCCCCTAAACTCGAATAATCAGCCTTCCCGTCTCCGGTTCTCTCCCACTGTGTAGGCCGATCGATAGGAGCGGAATTTATAACGCTGGTTATTCGGGTTACCGTCCACCCAGGGAAATTCACTCATAGGAGACCGTCACTAATGCCGTTGAAGGGCCGCAAAATTAGGCCTATGTTGAATGCCGCGCCGAGTTTATTATCTGCCCATTGCATTGTGAGGTCAAATGTAGTGCTGAAAATTAAATTTGAAAAATAAAAAGGAATTCAAAGTATTCTAATCATTTATTCATTCTGGATATTGCAGCCAACCCTTGCGAAAATCTTACTGCTCCCGAGAATGGTGCTCTGGCATGTAATGGATGGGATACAGAATTCACTCGTGTATGTATAGTTTTCTGTGCTTGGGGTACCATCATGAGTCCCAGTCATGACATCCGGACGAAATACGTTTGTGGTGGAAGTGGAAAATGGCTTCCTGCGTATACAGAAAAAACACCCTCCTGCGAATGTCGTCGAGGTATACATACGTACTTGTGTCGGGAAGTATTTCACACTCTTGTTTTAGCTCACCTGAGCCGAAGGTTCACGTGAGCTTTCCTGATCAAAACTTGTCCGTTCTCGTTCGTCGTCCTCGTAAAATATTTACATTGTCAACTTCTTCTCCAGAGCCACTGCGCCAATTTCAACTCAATTTGGTACAAATCATCCTTTGGTGAAGGGGGATTCAAGTTGTTCAAATGAAGGACCAGGCCCCCATCAAAGGGGAGATAAAAAAGGATGGTGTCATTTTAAAAAATCTTTCCAAGAATCACTGGGTCAGAAAAGCTTAAATTCATATGAAAGTTTGCTATAATAGGAGAAATTCAAGTTTGTTCCAATCATGACCCCAGGGGTAGGGTGGGACCACAATAGGGATCAAAATGTAAAGGCAAAGATAACGAAACAGTGATCAATCTCGTAAGTCCTAAATAGATACAAAACAAGAGTTGGGCATCACCGGACCCCTGGACCACCAGAAGGTGGAATCAGGTGCCTACTGTAGGGAGGAGTAAGCATCCCTTGTTGACCGGTCACACCGCCTTGATCAGGTAAACGGAACAAGTCCGTAGTCAAATCAGTTGTGTGAACAACGGCCTTAACTATGGCTATGAAACACCACAGACAGCATTTGACTCAATGATAGGTCATATTGGTAAACTAATTGTTATAAGACCACTAGAATATTACAAAATGCCTGCCTTTAAACGTGACTGTTTGAAACCCCTGCAACAACAACTTGTCTGTAAGAAGCTTGCCTCGATTCAAAAACTGACCATACGCAGAACAAGCTCTTGCGTATCGAATAAGTTGAAGAGACATCACACCATATTAATGTCAATGTCAATAATTATCGACCCGGTGGGGTCCGGGTTAGAATAGGCCTCCAGCATCCCCTTGCGTGTCGTAAGAGGCGACTGAATGGGGCGGTCATTCGGATGAGACCGAAAAAACCGAGGTTCCCGTGTCACAGCAGGTGTGGCACGAAAAAGTCCCTCCCTGCTCAAAGGCCCTGAGCGCCGAGCATAGGCCTAAATTTACAGCCCTTCACCGGCATTGGTGACGTCTCCATATGAGTGAAATATTCTCGATGGGGACGTAAAAATAATCAATCAATAATATCCAAGTACGAAGCAGACATGGAAGACTCTGTGGTGTCCTTTATTTCTAGTTCGTTGGGATTATTGAATCGACATACATGTATGAATGAAAACTCATATTATTCATAATAAACATCGTCAATATATCGAAATGTTGAATTAAGGCCACCGCTAGAGATTTCTCTTTTCATGTAGAAGCTTTTGAATGAATTCTGCTTCATAAGAATATAAAAATAGGTCAAGCTAATAGAGGACACAATTAGTGCCCATTGGAATTCCAACAGACTGTTGGAAGACCTGATTGCCAAAAACTACAAGATATTGTCAATGAGGAACTCCAGCATGCAAATATGTAGGGAAGAATCTTTAATAATCTTCTCAAGAAACGACTAGGTCAGAAAAAGCTGAAATTTATATAAAAGATTCCTTCAAGTTTGTTCAGATTATGCCCTAGGGGGTAGGATGCAGATATGTGGCCACACTAGTGGGCTAACGTTTGATAAATGGTAACATGTGGGAAATATTTTAATTTATTTTTCCAAAAGAACTGCAATTGAAGAGTTTGTCAAATAAACATGGAAGCATCATTAGGTAGTGAAGATTTAAGTTTGTTTAAATGGTGGCCCCAGGGTAAGGATTGGGTCATTGTTCTGAGAGATAGTTCCAAAGTAAACATATATTAAATTTTGTTCTCCTATTGTGGCTCCATCCTATCTCCATGGACCACCTTAAGTTGATAAACTATACACTGACTGTTCTTAAGAAGATATTTTAAATTTAAAGATGTTAAAGTTTGGTCCCCTATTCTGACCCAACCCTGACCAAGTGCACAGTTTGCCAAATCATCGTGGAAGTAATACTGTACAGTTTAGATTCAAGTTTGTTCAAATTTCATTTTTGAAAATGCATGTACATGAGCAATCTCTCACCAGAGGGCGCGTTACGCAAGCTTCACGTCTGTTATCGTCTACAAAGTAGGTCCGGTACATAGAATCACTGCAATTACCGCTTATCACCAAAAAAGTAACCGAAATTACCTCACTGTATGTTCACGTACACCTCTGTTATCGTCTACAAAGTATGTCTGGTACATAGAATCACCAAAATTACCGCTTATCACCGAAATTACCCAAAAGGTGACAGGATGGGGCCACAATATACTAAAATTCTTCTGAAGATTAGTCTTTGTTTACTTTGTCAAATTAACATGGAAGCATTCAAGTTTGTTCAAATGCAAAGTGCTCAGGTGAGCAATGTGGCCCATGAACATATTGTTCCAATACGTATTAAATTTCCACCGATAACGATTTTCATTTAACTTGTGTACATAAAGCAATTCAATAACAATTCAAATCTAGCGCAAAATTTCTCAAAACTTTGAGTGTTGTAGAAAGTGTTGCAAATATTGTTTTGAGAGATATAGTACAGAAAATGGTAAATCAATAATTGTACTTTTTATAATATGGAACAATTTGGAAAGCATAATTATTATCTATGTCTATTTTTATTCTATAGCTAAGTTGAACATACTGGATAATTTTATATGCACATTTCCATTATATATTCTAACACTCCGACAAAGTTTCATAAAAATCCTGCAAGTCGTTTAGGAGGAGATTGCGGACAACGCACTGATGCATAGTATTTTGGTGAAAAATGCCCAAGTCCAAACGTTCATATCTTGTACAAAAATTGTCCAAAATAAAATTCCTGACAATATGCACATCTCCATTATATATTCTAACACTCCACAAAGTTTCAATAAAAATCCTGCAAGTCGTTTAGGAGAGAGATGCGGACAACGCACTGATGCATAGGTATTTTGGTGAAAAATGCCAAGTCCAAACGTTCATATCTTGTACAATATTGTCCAAATTAAAATTTCTGACAATATGCACATCTCCATTATGTATTTCTAACACTCCACAAAAGTTTCATAAAAATCCTGCAAGTCGTTTAGGAGGAGTTGCGGACAACGCACTGATGCATAGGTATATTGGTGAAAAATGCCTAAGTCCAAAACGTTCATATCTTGTACAAAATTGTCCAAAATAAAAATCCTTAACAATATGCACATCTCCATTATGTATCTAACACTCCACAAAGTTTCATGAAATCCTGCAAGTCGTTTAGGAGGAGATGCGGACAACGCACTGATGCATAGGTATTTTGGTGAAAAATGCCAAGTTCCAAAACGTTCATATCTTGTACAAAAATTGTCCAAAATAAAAATTCCTAACAATATGCACATCTCCATTATGTTTCTAACACTCCACAAAGTTTCATTGTCCTGCAAGTCGTTTAGGAGGAGTTACGGACAACAATATTTTCAGACAGACGGACGGACAAACAGACAGGTGAAACCTATAAACCCCCCAACTTCGTTTGCGGGGGGTATAAAAATACTAATATAAGGCGTTTCAATGTACTTATAATCTTGTGAATATTTGTAAGATAAAAGCGCAAGAGATTGAGGGACAATTTTTTCTGTTATCTGCTGTTAATAATATAAGAATAAAACATAATATATATTCCTTTACTACAGGTCAAAACGCCACGGAAGGACACTGAATTCTATTATGTGCGTTCGGTAAAACAAAAAAGGGATTGTGTATCAAATTAAGAAGAGATACATCGATATTCTCCGGAAATCTGCTTTTAAATCACATGTTGTGAACAATGTGCAAGTTAGAAGAATGTCGATATTCTGCGCAAGTTAGAAAATGTCTGTGATTAACATTTTTTCTGTAAACTAACTAGCATTTCTATCCATCTTGTCAACGGTACACGTGTGTATATAGGAATAATGATTTAATGTTAATATTTGCATGCGCCCCTTTCTGAGATAAAAATGCTTCTGTTCGATTCTTATGACTTTTTTCAGTGTAATATAGGTCAATCTATTTGTGGTTATGCTAGAAAGTGTGCACCAGGAACTGAAAACTAATTACATGTACATGTATTTTAATTTTGTTTTGTTAGAATGATTTTCCATATAGATAACATGCATGACGGTTCTGAATAAAAGCTTTTTAAAAAACATAAAATAAGCCTTGATTACTATACATGTATTCAATATAAATAGCGAAGTAACAATGTATTAAACGTAATCATAGTCCCAAAATACACAAAATCGAGTGTAGGGCAACACGGACCTTCGACAAAAGCGAAGGCAGGATCAGGTGCCATAGAGGAGTAAGCATCCTCTGTTGACCGGTCACACCCGCCGTGAGCCCGTAGTCGAAACAAAGTAAACGGGGTTACCCGTCGTCAAATTTAGTACGAAAATAACAGTCTAACAAATGGTATGAAACAAATCAGTCAACATATAATAACTTCTTGGTTCAAGGAATGGAAATATGTGTGAGAGCGCCTGACGTTCGGTTTTCGACATCGGACGTCGAAATTCAAAAGCTTAAAGAAACAATTGAAAGAAAACGGCGTTGCCCCGCAAGTTCATGGACTGACCGGTAAGAATGCTAATCATGTCATTCGTTTTTCTGTTGAAGCAGCAGTCTTGTTCATTAAGAGATACGCTGACCAGTTTGGGTTGCCATTACTGCCTGTCCCTCGAGCACCGAGATGACACGCCACCTGTTCTCCTTCCATGCAATGAGAGTAAAGCAGCAGTACATGCTAAATACAAAGACGCTTGTCTAGAGTCCAAGTAGTCCGTATGTAGAACTATCTACATTTAAGAAGCCTGGAATTCGTGTTGCCCTTTCATACAATTCATGAAACCCAAAACAGACCTGTGCAAAACCTTTAGGACCTCCGGGAAAATATGCTGGTGCATTTTGAATGAGGACACAAAGTTGGAACTCATACAACGTCTGATTGACCATCTGGATCATGCTAACAGGAGCGGCGAGTTCTACAGAGGTTGGTACTTACAAGAGCTAGAGACGAGCTTCAGAATGTTGAAAAAAACCACGGCAAGTATTTGCATTCATGCTCTGTGCCTTATGAGAATGTACATTATACGTTCGACTTTTCTCAATATGTGACCATTCCCCATTCTCTTCTCAGCAAGTCGGGCCATTATTGTTCTACAGCCTCGAAAGATACAGATATTCGGGAGTATTGAGAAACTTTCCACTTCAATCCAATTACCTCATTGATGAAAATGAAACTATAGGTGAAAAATGGAAGTAAAACGCACGACCAAATGCAGTTTTGAGCATATTGCATAATTACTTTGACGCCAACAAGCTACGGTGAAACTGGTTGCCATCTTCACGCCGATAACTGCGTTGGCCAAAAACAAAAAACAAAACAACTCTGCATTAGGCAAAAAAAAAAAAATAGGTGGTGTTTCGATTACCCGACCTACCCTAAAATTTTCTCCCGACCCTAATTTTTATTAATCAAATTCCAGTTCCTTAACTCTTATACACTTCGTTTTTCTATCTCTAATAAGTTCGGGCTCGATATTCAAATCCAAGATGGCGTCCTTCGGCTGCTTTCGAGAAGACAGACTCGTGTATTAAATACTTTAAAATTGGGTAAAATCAGTTGTCAAAATGTATTTTTTTGCTGTAATTTATTTTTATCCCATTCTGAACACTCGGATGTTACATGATCAGTATACACACAAACGTATTTACTGTGAATACACTTCGTGTCCTGGTGATGCAAGGCAAATTTGTACCGAATTATAGTGAATAAAAAATAAAAGTTAAAAAAAAAAAAATTTCGACCCCCGACCCTACATTTTTTTCGATATGTAATCAGAAACACACCTATTTTTTTTTTTTTGGCCTTATCTTGCATGGCGCTGCTTTAAACGGACTCCACAAGAAAATTAATTTGCATTTCATGATTGCTGTTCATACCAAATGTCTGTGTGATTCTTGTTTGGAAATGTTAAAGAAGAAAATATCGGCGATCACAAGTTGACGGCATTGAACAGGGAAACAAGTTGTAGAGCAATCTGCAAAAAGCAATGCGGTAGCCAGGTGTAGAGACTTTCAATGGTTTAAGTGGGATGCCATTTTCAAGCAAGTTCTGTAAACCGGTGAAAGGGATCGGGAAATTCCATCCAATTTCAACTTGTTTCCACGGGCGGAGGAACCAGGCATCATAATGCGAAACAGACGCTTGATGCCCAGCAGTATAAATCGACTCTTCAAGCAAGGTACTTGATTTATCTGGATTGCGCGCACTGATTCCGGCAGTGATTTTGCCAGGTGGACTTTCTAAGGACAAGAACGCGATACCTGTTCCGCGAGATCAGACCCTAAGTAAAAGCGCCTTACAAAGACGCCACGTGTCCCGCTCCTGAGGAGGAATGAATGTACATATTTCATCACACATTGCTGAATTATTTTTGTTTGTATTATATAATCTGAAATATTTATAATTTTAACTGTGTTAAGAACATGTTTATAAAATTTAATGACGTTACAATTGTACGTAGAATATCGTGTTCTTATACGTTTACGTTATAAACATGTATTTTTTCAAACGTCAATATCTTTATTACTACAGATATTTAGATCCCGTTTTCGATTTTTTAATCAGAATTTTTTGGAGCACCTAAACTGATGAAATATGAAATTGTAAAAAAATGTGCCATAAGGTCGATTTTTATCTGGCGAGGCTCATATGATGCTTGAGCCAAGTTCAACTTAGAAAGCTCCACGACCTGCTCTAAGTTCACTTAGAACAGATTCACGACTGCTCCAAGTTCATTTAGAACAGCATTATTAATTATTCTTCGTTGCTAATTCCTTCAAGTTCTGGTTTGTTAAAAAAAATAAAAATTTAAAAAAAACCGCAAAACAGAAATTGAATGGAGGTTTATTACAGATGAATTGCTATTAAAACAGTGCATATACGTGCAGATATTGAAACGAGGATTACATGTATGCCACTCGCACCAAACTTAATTTTTAATAACTGTTTCGGAATATTGATCATAATTTCCCTCGACGTTCCGGAATTTTTTGTTGAATACACAACTTCCAGTGCGAAAGAGGTGTAATATGTTTGACACCAAAATACAGCGTACATTTTGTGGACAAGAGTGAAAGACAGGTAATATGTATGTCCCGTTCTTCTGGTTCCATTTGATATTTTGTTGATAGTATATAAACATTTAGTTGCCTATTCAGGTTACATGCAAGGTTTTTATAATGCAATGACATTCGACCGACCTGATCTCGCCGACCGACCTGATCTGGCAGTTTCCAAAGCGGTTAATTATATATACAAAGAAGCAGTTCTAATTCTTTGACCGGAGCGTGCTCTAGAAAAGAACAGTGTAGAAGCTGTTCTAATCTACGACCGCGTCGACGTTAAACTTAGAACAGTTTGTGACTGCCTATGACCGCTTCGCGTCTGTTCTAAAGTTAACGTAGAACAGCTCTATGACTGCTCTAAGTTAAACTTAGAACAGGTCTATGATTGCTATATACAGCTTGCGTCTGCTCTAAGTAACTAAGAGCAATTCTCATGACTGCTTTTGTGACCGCTTTGCGTCTGCTCTAAGTTAACTTAGAGCAGTTCTCATGACTGCTTTCCATGATTGGTTGGGCGAGAGGTTAGAACTGGTCGCATTTGTATTTTTGAGAAACTGTGAAATACATTATCATGACGTTATGGTTTTAACGTTTTCGTTGCTCCCGTGATGACAAACAATGCTGGTTTAAATTTTAATAACACCAGTTCCATCTAATAAAATGCATGCGATGAAAATTATAGAACATAAGATATATGTGTTGACTTTGAATTTCATACAAATAATTGAAAAAGAGAGGCATTTTCTACGTATTTTTAATGGCCCGCGTATAACCGCGAAAACTTTCGCGAAATCTTGAACGCGTAACTTTAACGCGATATTCAGACAGATAGCTTTTTTTTCTTTTCAAAGTCAATGGGACGAAATGTTTTGTTATACCTCCACATTATGTGGATATAAGATGATACAAAAACAACTATTTTGAACTTTCTTCTAGTAATTCATGTATAATCAATTGCAATAAAAACAATTGCAGGAATATCTGGGTTTTTTATGTTTAACTTTAATCACAATTTTACCTGCAGCCATAAATCCGCATGTTCATGTACGCCTCTGACTGCCGGTCCATTGAAAACCGAAGTTGGACCGCCCGGTCAACATCGTGTTTTCAATGGACCACAATGTGTCTTTCATGATATTAATTCTGTGGGAATTCGGAGTTCGTAATTATCTGTGAATTGGTATGATTCGTCAATAGTGAAGGAACAATTGATTTGTTTATTGGTCCAGATCGTTTTAAACGCAAAAGTTTCGCGTTTTTCGCGAAAGTTACGCGTAATAACGGGATTTTCTTTTCTCTACGAAAATGAGCTCAATCGCTTTCGTTAGAAAGCATCTGTCTTGAAATGACTTGAACTTGGTGACAATCTTACTTACAACTGGGTATGGACTCCTTACACCACTCGCAGAACTTTGGTTCGTCGTATGTAATCACGGTGTCATCTTTCCGTTGAACTTGAAATTCTCTTTCCGATGTTTCTCGATTCTTGCTTATGTACAATCCGGATTTGTCTCTTTATTGTTATTTCCTACCCGGCTTTGTTCGCATCGCTATATTTTCAGACCAGGTATAATTTCACACATGCATCGAAGCTTCCGACATCCGTGTGTTAAGCGCGACTGGACTTTACAATAAAATATGTCCGATGATTAAAAAGAACGCGATTATTTTACACAAAATTATACATGCTCGGCGAACTACTGCTTGTGTAATGTTTACATGCCCGCATCCGTATTTACGGGCTACCGGGTGAACATTTCGAAGACTGGAAGTTGACGATTGAGAAGCTGAAATCGTCCTGTTGTCATAAAGTGAGTTGTCTGTGTGTTCGTTTGTCTATGCTCAATGAAAATATCCAAAATACGAAGCAGACATGGAAGAAATGGTGTCTTTTATTTCTAGTTCACTGGGATATATCGAATTGATATATGAATGAAAACTATTATTACTATTTAAATTAATGCGTCTTAAAGTTATGATAGTGCAAAGGCATCTATGTCTCATGATGGCGTTTTTATTTGCTATACTGGCTCTGCTGTGCCAGTCTGCAGCTGATTGCTCGTCGCCGAATGCAATGTGTCCAATAACCAATTATACATAGAAATGAAATATTTGCAGCTGTAGCATATGTAAACCAAAATTAACATCTGGGTAACTTGATGAATTGTTTCTTTATTGTATACACTTCCAATCAGGTGAGTAATTGTAGTCAAAAGTTCGTACAAAATCGTATATTCATAGTATTTATTGAATACGAGTGAAACGTGATGACTTTTAACTTTGCAATCGTCAACTTTCCTCTTTCTATGTAATAATGCACCACTATCGCCTGCTTTATGGTGTTGTGTCTCTCAGTTGATCGATACGCAAGGCATGCCATGTGTATGATTGATTTTTTAAAGCGAGGCCAACTACTAACCAAGATTATTGCATTGATTACTTCTTGTTCGACTCGAGAATATTTCACTCATATGGAGACGCACCATTACCGGTGAAGGGCTGCAAATTAAGGCCTATTCTCGGCACTCGGGGCCTTTGAGCAGGGAGGGATCTTTTCTCGTCGCCACACCTGCTGTGACACGGGACCTCAGTTTTCCGGTCTCATCGAATGACCGCCTCATTCGTTCCGCTCTTTACGCACGCAAGGGATTGTTGGGGAACTATTCTAACCCGGACCCCCACGGGTCACTA
>CAJDSM010001521.1:1703-29770 GCA_903981925.1 Ostrea lurida
TATACCTAATTAATGAAATACATAACTGACGACCCATAAAAACCTTCAAGGAAGACCTACAGAAGTCCAGGATTGTGTACATTAGTCTAGGCTCTAATCATGTTTTTAATATAGGTAATTCTCTCTTTCTTTCTCATACAAAGTGTCAAATCTGAATTTGGATGCATCGAATAATTGACGATAAAGTAGAATATTTATTGAAAGCAGATGGGGATAGGCTTGTAGTGAATGTGACGATGATCCCATATCCTGGGACATCAATGGGTCAAATGAAATATCATTTTACCATAGTTTGAAATGCATCTGCCATCAACGTGGATTTCAAAAGCAAGAAACAATTACACATTAAAGATTAATTTTATCGACAGTGCTTATCTTAATAATAGTGTAGTTGCTTAGAGGTAAAGTTTAAGGGGACAAAATCCCCAAATGTTGATATTATCAGTTTCACATAAAAATCATTATTTTAAAGGTTTTCTAACTGAAATATAAATTTTTGAAAATTGACAATATTCATTATATGCAGCGAATACCATTCAATCATAGCAATCCATTGAAAGCGGAAGATGAACACCAATTTGAGATATTATGATCTTGTCGAAGAACTTTCCAAGGGAAAAGATAAATGCTTTGAAATGCAGCACATCATAGTAAACAAATTGTTAATTTCTCTCCTTCTAAAAATGTGTGTGACCGATCAACAGGGGATGCTTACTCCTCCTAAGAATCTTATTCCACCTCTGGTGTGTCCAGTGGTCCATGTTTGCCCAACTCTTGTTTTTGTATTCTATTTGGAACTTAGGAGATTCATCACTGTTTGTTATCTTTGCCTTTACATGGTATACTCGAAGGAAAGTGTACATTACAGTCTGTATATACAATGTATATGGATCTATGTATATGTATATTAATTTCTATGAAAAAAATAAGGAATTATGCATGTTTAATAAAACTGTTTAAACTAGGGATGTCAAAATAAGAACATTTCTTAGTCGATTATTCGATAGCTTTAGTCGAAGAATACTAGTATTATTCGAAAGTTTTTTATTTTTATTTTACCACTATTATATAATAAACAACTCAGTACAGCTTACTTGCGTATTTTTAAGTGTATTTACCAACAATTAGATACCACAAAAAAGGATTTTAATATCAATGAATTTTTGTCATGTAAAGGCATCGTATGGTGTAAACATGATAACACCTTGAGTATGTAGAGCTATCTAATCTGTAGCAGTATCACATAGGTGTAAAGTACCGCTGATTGATTGCTGCTCAATTAACTGTAGAAATCCTGTTAGGTATACCCCAATGAAAACATCCATTATTACCATTAATTAAGAAACATACACCATACTTTACTTCAAAATAAATGTAAAATTATGACATTTTCAATACCCCCACCTATGCATTGGAACAAATACTTATACATTACATATAGGAAGAACATTTTTCGCTCTGCTCGTGATACCCTTTATACGGAGGTTTTATTTTTAGAAAATATTTGCCGCTAATTGTCTGCAGGTCGATTGTGTAGTTTTGATACAAGTAAACCGGTAGACGAAACGAAATTGCTTTGATGGAACTGGATTAGCAAGAAAAGCATTTTTTTCTGATAATTTTAGATAGACGGGACACCGAAATGGATAAATTATCAGTATGCCAAAACTTTTACTTACTATTCGACTGACTAAGATTTTTTAAGTCGAACGTTGATTCCATCAAAGAATATTCGAATAGTTGAATATCCGTTGACATCCCTAGACTTTAAACTGTATACATGTGTGTTATATGAAGTGTTTAGGAAAGGTAATGACCCTGCAGAAATTCTTCAACAAACAAGCAAAAAAAAAAAGTAAAAGAAGATAATATTTATGTAGTCTTTGGAGACCATGTCTTCCGACAATCCGTGGGTATTCCTATGCCCCTTATTGGCAGACTTATCTTTATATTTATACGTAGGAGAATTTTTCCAAAAATGTGTTAAGGAATAAAAACAAAAATAAATAAATAAATAAAACTTTACCGTGTCCTTCAACCTTACATGTAGATATATAGATGATGTCTTATCAATTAACAATCATAATTTTCATAATTATGTCCATTTGATAAATCCCGACGAACTAAAAATAAAGGACATTACAGAATCTGACATATCTGCTTCATATTTGGATAATTTTGCTTAATATGGACTCTATTGGCAGACTGACAACTACATTTTATGGTATGCGTGATGACTATAACTTTACAATCGTCAATTTTCCCTTTTTATGTAGTAATGTACCAACATCACCTGCTTATGGTGTGTATATCTCCTAGTTGATTCGAAACGCAAGAACATGCCATGCGTATAAGGACTTTTAAAAGCGAAGTCATGCAACTACTAACAAAAAGTTGATGTTGCGGGGTTATAACGAATCTCGTTTAAAATCATAATTTCGCAAATTCTACGGTCGCTATAATGACCTTGTTTGCGATTACAAATTATCACTAAGTCATATGTTGACTGATTTGTTTCATACCCTTTCCGTACTTGATTTGACGACGGGTGATCCGTTACTTTATTTCGACTAAAGGTTCACGGCGGGTGTAGAGCAACACGGACCTCCGACAAAACCGAAAGGCAGGATCAGGTGCCATGGAGGAGTAAGCACCCTCTGCTGACCGGTCACACCCGCTGTGAGCCCCTAGTCGAAATAAATATTCATGTTAAACAATATACAATCAATTAAATCTTATCCATGTAGTCCGGTCATGCTGACATTGGATTTTATTCCCCTATTCTTCAGTTGATGAAATTTACGAAGGGTGATGAGTTCAGAACAAGTAGGCTGAGACCCGATTTACTACAGTAGTACACTCACGCAAAAGCAAAAAAATGTAATACAATAAATTATAAACAAAGTGCATACATGTATATCAAAATAAACGTTTGTGTTTCTTTCTCAACATTTATCGTATCAAGAAATATATAAATCGCTAAGTAATATTCCCTAAATACTAGTACCTCAATGTCTTCATACGCATATCCACAGAAATTAATCTTACAGAAAATGAAAAAGAGTTTCTTGGTAATGAAATTTCATGTTTCACTTTCGCTTCTCGACCGAAAAGTACTATTCAGTATAATACAGATTGATCCCGACACAGGTTTTGAACTTAAAAAAAAATTCCCCACTTTTAATGTTTGCAGCGTCCCATTACGGCGAATTACAAAAGACCGGTTGAGTTTTCAATTTACTTCTGGATAGATCAAAAGACTATTGATTCATGTTTTAAACCATTTACGTCATTGCGTACTTATTTTATTCATAGTTTTTGGCCTTATTTATACAAATCTACCCAGCAGTGTATTCTTTTGTGAATTTTACAATGCCTATTCAAAACCATTAAAAAATAATAAGCTTGAAAGATATTTTAGAAATGGAAAAGAAATTTTTGAAGAAGCAATAATATAAATCGTATACGGTACCAATTTTTATGCACCAGATGCGCATTTCGACAAATTAAGTCTCTTCAGTGATGCTCAAACCGAAATGTTGGAAATCCGAAACATGAAAGTGAAACTCTGTAAAAGTGATCAATGTAGTGCCAAAAGATTGGGGCCAAAAACTTCGAAGGATCAGAGCTATGCCTGAGGGAGATAATCCTTAATTTTGATATGAATTTCTAATTTTACCACTGCAATTAAATACATATCCGTATTTCAAGCTAGTAACATAGTACATAGCAACTGGGCTGTAGAGACCCTCGGGGACTAACAGTCCACCAGCAGAGGCCTCGACCCAGGGGTCATAATATAAAGAAGAAATTATTGCTTCGTCTTTATATTTTTTTTCATTTGCCGGTACATGTTAGTGACGTCGGTTAAAAGCTCACTAGAGCATGTGTTGTATTGTTGCATGTGCACTCCGAGTTTAAATAAATGTTATTCTATTCTATTGATTTTTGCAACGAGGGAAATTCCTTTTCTGAGAATGGAGTGTTGAATTATTCAACAAATTATAAAAGTGTGTTGATGCACAAAATGGTCATCCAAAGATGAATTAAAGAAAATAGAATTCATGGTCGACATAATATTACATGTATGTCTTCAGAAAATGTGAAGATATAAATTAATACAATTTTAAGAATTGCTCTGTTTATATCAAAGATATTAAAGGCATTTCGCAAATTCTATGGTCGTATAATATAGAGGATCTTGAATGAGTGCTTATGGCATATGAAATTTATGAAATGAGTTACCGAATTAATATTTCCCGAGCCTTGGCGAGGGAAATATTTAAATCCGGTAACGAATCTCAAAATTCATATGCCATAATGACGAGTTTAAGATTCTATTTATCACACAACGATCATTAAAGGCATTATTTGATTTACTTTCTATTCTTCGCTTTGTTATGTTTTACGTTGTCAATTCGATTGTGACGTCGTCTGCAACGTCACGGTTTGAAGAAGCTGGAAATTTCTGTTACACTTATTTTCACTTCATAAAAGACACAAAATGCCCTTGGAATAACCTCGGTGACAAAACAATGTCTTGTACCGTCAAAGTTTACAGTTTCGAAGGCTGATGTGCAGTTTTCTATTGATTGACCCCGTGATTGACCTACCTAATTTTCATTCTTATGAACCTCAGCTACGAGTTCATATCGTTTTTCCGAACCCGTGTTATGAACCGAAACAGAACAGTGTGGATAAAATATTTAGGTTGTCAGTATTGCCTGTCATTGGGTCAAATGCTGTCTGATGTGTTTCATAGCCATTGTTAAGCCATTTCTTCATACAATGATTTTGACAACGGGTTACTCCTTTTACCTGACCAAGACCATAGGCTTGTGTATTCTTGTCGTGACCGGTCAACAGGGGATGCTTACTCCTTTAAGACACCTGATCCCACCTCTGGTGTGTCTGTTTACCCAACTTTTGTTTTTGTATTCTGTTTAGGACTTGCAAGATTGATCACTGTTCGTTATCTTTGCCTTTACAACATTATATGTACAATGGAATATGCAGTCAGCATATTCTGCCATTAGAGAGAATGATTTCTTTCCATTTAACCCAAAAGAAGTTTACCTATCGATTTAATTATTGTAAGATCATCATTAATTTCAGCACATGAAAATAGATTTATTGATTATGTGTTGTTTTACGTCCCTCTTGAGAATATCTCACTCATGTGATCGAGACGTCACCATTAACGATGAAGGGCTGCTTTAGGCCTGTGCTCGGCGCTCATGGCCTTTGAGCAAGGAGGGATCTTTATCGTGCCACACCTGCTGTGACACGGGACCTCGGTTTCTGCGGTCTCATCCGAAGCACCGCCCCATTTAGTCGCCTCTTACGACAAGGAAGCTGAGGACCTATTCTAACCCGGGTCCCCACGGGGTCTTAAAAATAGAAGTGCAAAAGCAAAATATTAATTAATCCCCTCTTACGCTAAATGAAGAATGAAAAATAAAATTAATACACCATTCTGTGTAAAAGCACACCCGAATGGTTGCATAATAGTACATGCATTTTATTTTTCAAATACTGAAAATGCAGAGAAAAATCATTTAACACACAATAATTATGCATGTATGCATACCTATACTATTATTATTAGGTATTAAACCTGACTGCCATCAAGCAAAAGTTGAAATAATCCTTTTTTTAAATTGCTCCTTTATAATGCAAGCAAGAACAAGTAAAAATGCAAACAAGAACAAACATTTGATAATCATAAACACACGCACACACCGGGGAAGAGGTTATCACCTCATTGTCATACATGTACACGAGTAACTCTACGAGCTAAATTCTGACCAAATTGTAAAGTCTATGATCAATCAAGCAGACAATTCACGCTTCCACGTCGTCAGGGGAGGTTGGAGATCCCATCTTCGCACAGCCAATCAGAATCGCGGTAGAATTGTCCGCCATGACCTCCGTCAAAACCACGATGGTGCACATGGTGAGGTGTTTAGATGCAGATGTTTTTAATGAGATTGCTTTGAATTCGCTTGAAAATTGTGAAGAACTGCGCATGGGGAAAATAAGTGACACACGGTACCCAGAAAGGATAGTAGGAGTGAGAGAATACCCCATTTTCAGAACGAAATTCACAGAAAAATAATTGTTACGTGCTGTAGGCCCCATTCAAGCCAATTGCAGGAGAGAAAAACAGATCGACACGTTTCAAATGTAAGTTTGTTTTATCAATCAATTGAATGTAATTTTAACTGTGACAGTGTGTAATTAGTCAATAGTACATGTAAGTCTAACCGAGAATAGCCGTCTTATGCACCCCACTACCCAACACACGCAACCATACCCCCCCCCCCCCCCCCAACACACGCACCCTTCAACCCAATGAAAAGTAAACAATGAAACAATGATTTCCCCACATTTACCTTCATAAAGTCGCTTTGCGTGGCCAGTTTCTGCTGTAGTTTTGAGATGACCGAGATTCAAAAAATGTGTGTGTTTGCCGGTTGAAAAACAAGGGGGGGGGGGGCACATTATGTATGTGTATACATGTGTATAAGATATATCTACGTGACGTATACGATAACCTATTACCTGGTACATACTTCTGGTGCCTGTTGATATAATAATGTCTGTGATAATAAATAATGTCATGTAACCTAATGTTGTACAGATGTGATGTGTACATGTATACAATGTGTCTAGTTTGTGTATGTATCAGGCCTATATAGCATAAAGAAATATATAACATAGTTTGGTAAGTTAAATTACGATCAGACTGACTTTTATATATTTTTGCCATGGCATGATCTATTAAAACACATTCCATTAAGCATATCTAAAGCATTTTATTAAAAATTATTTAGGGTCAATTTGTTGTACATGTACATGTAGGCCTATTTGCAGGGTTTTGGTATGAGATATCATGTCTTATAACCTGCACATAACACAAACACACATATTCATATGACTGTAAGATTTTAAACAATGCAAGATTTTTTAACTCAATAATAGAATGTATTTATGTCTTTATTTTGTCATTGTGTGTATGCATCAGGCCAATCTGCATAAAAATATATAATGTTATTTTGCTCATAATTTAGATATTAAAGCAAGACTGATTCAGAATTATTGTTCAAACAAAACCTATTTTTGCAATAAAATGTAGAACGGAAAAACTACCTGGGGGTGGGGGAGATCCTAAAATGACAACAAAAGAATATCCTTTTTTAATAATGTTGAAGCTGAGGTTGTTGAAGGTAGAATTTATTGTCCCCTCTATAGATCCAGCACTGCATCCCTGATATTGGCCGATTTAATTTATGAGTCCTCTCATTTTTATGCTTCTAAATACAAAGGTATGTTTTTGCGTTTTTAAAAGATATATTGTTATCATCTTTCTAAATGTGCATGCTTTGTCCAATACTGATTTGGCATTTGCACAATATTAAAAAAATTCTTGTGTTTTCTTACAGATTCATTTGATAATACTTGGTACAGCAGCATTTAAGTCACAGAATCACTCTTCATCAACAGAGCATACTGAATCATTATTAGATCAACCCTATCAACAAACTATCCCTTTTACAGCAAAACAATATTCACTACAATAGAAAAAATATACAAGGCTGTTTTTGGTATATTTTACCAATGTGAACCTTGCAACAATGTATACTTTGTTGGAGATTTAATATCTGTGCAAGTTCCCAAGCATGTAAGAAGGAGGGACATGACAAAGGAATTGCAATTATTTTTAACACTGATGAGGCAGATACATTATATTGGAATCAAGCATTTTATTATTTCAACACTATACATTGATCAATTTGATGATAAATATAATATTTGTCAATTATGACTTATGTATCTTGTTTTGTGTGGATTCAGTTCCATTGTGACCCCATAGGAATTTATTAAATTGGCTGAAATACTAAGTCTAACTGTATTTAATATTTGTTTATAAATAGATGATTATACTATAAATTAAATGTACATTACGAGTTCTATTTAATATTTGTTTAATATTTGATTTTAATATTGTTTATAAATAGATGAATTAACTATAAATTAATGTACATTACGAGTTCCCCCCCCCCCCCCTTTTTTTTGCTGATTTGTATGATGGCGTATTTTATAGAATATATTGCATTAGGGGTAGACCTGGGGAAAAAGGGGGGTGCATGCCCTTATAAATCTTAACAATTTTATAGATATGTATCCAATGTAGTTCAACATTTTGAAAGATGGTATTTTAGATACAATACAAATAATAAATATGTAAGAAACAGATAAACATTTATAAAATGGAACGGTAAACGCAGCAAATAAACTATTTTATTCAGTTTTTAACTAAACAACATTTTTAAATTCCGTAACAAAACAATTAAACTCGAAATTGTCCCGTAGTTTACCCATCTGTGCACTAGCTGCAGAACTGCAGCTCTCTGTAAAAATATTGGGACAATTTGTTCTGCAGCCATCTCTGCACAAATAACATGCATCCATGCTACGAAAGCATTTACAGTTGCTGTTTCTGCGTTTTTACTCAGTGAAATTTTGTGAACGTAACTTTCTCTGAAGTGTGTCAGATTCAATTGACAAACTTTTCTGTGAAAATTCGTGGTCAAACGGGACGATTAACAATATACCCGGTGCAAGATCGGCATCGCTCGCCATGTTGTTACATGTAAGTTGACGGAGTCTGTAACACGTGGTGTGACTGTTGCCATCAGTGGGCGGAGCGTGGAAGAGTGAATTAAAAATTCTACTGGTATTTTGTAATTCGCTGTTAGGTACCGGTATTTCTAATAGCAAGGAAAGCTAAAAAATTAATGGCAGTTGTTAAGTTGCAAATGAGATATAGCACTTGCAATTCTTTGTTATGTAAACTCGTGCGATGTTTTTGTTTACATATGTATCAAAATTAAGGATTATCTCCCTCAGGCATAGCTCTGATCCTTCGAAGTATTTGGCTCCAGTCTTTGGCACTGCATTGTTCACTTTTATAAAGTTTTACTTTCATGTTTCGGATTTCCAACAGTTCGGTTTGAGCATCACTGAAGAGACATAATTTGTCGAAATGCGCATCTGGTGCATCAAAATTGGTACCGTATATGATTTATATGTTAAATATGCTTGTTTTATATTTAAAGCAGATTTTTTTCAAATTACAAGTTCATTCGGAGCACAATCAAACAGTTTCACATCCAGTTCAATTAGAAATTAGTCAAAGATGCTTTTCCACTTGCCTACATGTAGAATAGAGAAATCTTTGGATGCTTTTTCTGGATCCAAATGTTATAGTACGATAGACTTAGTTCAAGGCTATTATCAAGTTGCCATGGATGATGAGTCAATACCGAAAGACAGCTTTCTGTGTAAGATCTGGAGAACTGTTTGAATATCTGAGAATGCCTATGGGTTTGTGTAACAGTCCAGAAACCTTTCAACGATTTATGGAAGCATGTTTGGGAGACAAGAACCTTGAATTTCTTATACTCTACTTCTAGATGCCATTTTGGTTTACTCATCAAGTTCTGAGCAACATTTGGAAAGACTCGATATTGTATTCCCTAGACTTACTCAACATGGTTTGAAAATTAATCCAAAGAAATGCTATTTTAATATCAAATAAGATGTCAAGTATTTAGGACACAAGATTTCCAGCAAAGGTATTCAAACTGACCATTATAGAATTACTGTCATTGCAACTAGGACTAAACCAAAAACAGAGAAGAAATTACACTCATTTAAAGGATTGTGCTCATACTATGCAGAACTTTAGTAAAATACATGTAGCTTCACCATTACATGCTATTTTGACCAAACAGGAAAAGAAGATTGAGCAAACTAAAAGAATAAAGGTAGATCTACCTCTATGGTTCTTTCTGTGATCGATGAAATAAAGACTATGATCGCACCTTCGTGACGTCGTCAAAGAAAAAACTTACATCCGCATCTATTTTAGGATACCCAGAATTCAAACACAATTTCATCTTCGAAATCGATGCCAGTTATGATAGATTACTGCAATTCTATTACAAGATCGGGTAGAGAACGTGCCGTTATTGCGTATACTTCAAGAAGTCTTCATCCAACAGCGAAAAGCATGCCGAATAAATGGAATTACTCAAAATGAAATTGGCAATTACGGGAAAATTCAAACTATTTGTTTGGGGGAAACCTTATTTTCTGTACTGAATATAAAATGGTGAAGTAAACAATGTGTTAAACGTAATCATAGTCCCCCAAAAAAAAAACATATATATAAAATCGACCGCAGGGCAACACGGACCTCCGACAAAGGCGAAGGCAGGATCAGGTGCCTTTCCAATTCCTTGAGTCATTTCAAAACTGCAAAGTTGGGATTAGCAGGAATAAAATTGGCTGCTCAATTGGCAAAATTTGTATGAATGCAGACATAACGGTAGAGGAATTTACAGTAGGAAAGAGTTGCATTGATCCAAAATGTATTGTTTCAGAAGAAGTTCTGAAAGACGTGGAAAAAATACCTTAACAGATGGTCGGAGTTCGCACCAAAAGACTAAAGTTTTGAAGCAGCCAAAATGTTTCCAGAGTTTCCAAGGAAGAACTTGCAAAACAACAGTAGGAAGACATTTCATTAGCCACTGTTTTATTAAGGTTAATAATATCATCTATTTTATGTATATAACGATTACTTTATTTACGAGAAAAGGGTGTCCATTTTGGGGTCGGGTTCGGCCTGCGGCTGTAACACTATATAAACTGGGTACATTCAGATTTGCCTCCTTTCACGCATCCATCGGATCAAGTAGGTTCATACATGTGGGGTGCTCACAATTTATTTGTAAATCTTAAATCACTGTTAATATCCCACCCACCCAGCCATTACATATGTTTCAATGGTCTTTTTGCTGCTTTTTTTTTGCTTGCTATTTTTCAGTTTTTGTTGTACGGAGCACAAGGAGTGGAATCCCATAACCTGTCGTGGCATTTTCATCTCTGGCGTTTGCGCACACCAAAGCAACTGAGGCCTACAACCTGGTTATGATGTTGTGAATTTGATTGTGAACTTTGAATGTGAAACTATGGGGTATGCTGGATGTTATTGACATTATGTGCAATTTCATGCAAGTGAACGTTGTAGAGAAACTGTGAATGCTTGATGTGGAATTTTACACAAGACACTCTTCAAAATAACTTAGTTGAAACACTTAAATAAGTAACCATCCGCGGGGTTTACCCGGGGTGGTCAAGTTTTGCATTTAATTGTAGATATGTTGATTTGTGATGTTGCATTGTTTGTATTTTTGAGTGGGTTTGCCCATATGTGTTGTGTTGAATGGCATCCCACAAAATCATGAATATGCCACGGCCAATATTCGCCAAAATATAAACAAAAAATAATTAAATAAACAAATAAATATGCTGCTTGTTGGTGCTTTCTCTGTATAAATAAGAGAACACAAACATTTAGATTGATTGGAAGGGAGCCACATATTGCAAGGGAATTATTTCATAAATAGGATAAATTGCTCCTTAAAGGTGTTCTTTGCAAGAAATGTAAGGATTTGGTTTGAGAATTTTCGCAGTTAATACATTCAGAATCCAAGATATATCAAGTTAATTCAAGTATTAAAATTTTTTCGGTCATCAAGGGATTGAGAGAAGTTTTGCGTTTGTTAAGAGATGTTTTTGGTCAGGAATGCATGTTGATATTCAGATTAGAGATTTTCAGAATCCACATTTGATTTACACCACTTCTGTCATATGTTGTTTCACAATAGTCTGAAGTTGCTCATTCAAAGCTGTCAATGTTTTCGTAAGGAGTAAAGGCAGGGGCTTCGTGGAACATTTACTAGATCCAGCAATGTATCTTTGTTTGAAAGGGGTTTTGTGAAGTTTTGGAATCCATTATAGGTACGGTAATTCATATTCGTTCGTCCCATTGAATGTGTAAAACTGAAACATGATTTTGAAGAATTTTGTCTTTTGAAAGAGCAGTAGGAGTGCAAGTACGATTACCAAATGTGGAGTTAATACCAAGTTCGTTTAAGACGCAGGTGAATTATTGAGGCTTGCAGACAAACACAATACCGTTACTTTGTCAGCTGGAATCAAAGCATTCTCCGTATGTAACCTATCTAATTTTTTATCGCATCTAGTTTTCGAAACACAGAAAGATAGATGGTATGCACTTTTGTACCTATATGTCTAATACGGGATTTTAATATACTTCTTATACTTTGTATCCAATCTGACAAGGTATCAAGTTCTTTTTCATATTAGATTCATGGTCTGACATAATCTTTGACATAATTCATAATGGAGATGAAGTTCTGTTGCCAATTGAACGACCAATGTTCTCTAGGACCTTTTAAAATAAATGATGTTAGATCTTTATTTTCGCCTATATTAATTTCACGACGATGTTCCACTAGCATATTACAAGTATTATCAAAGAACCTAGCAGATAATAGATATACTTTAATTCTTTAAAACAATCCATATACAAGTGTAAAGTGAAATGTGGTAAATAATGTGCTTTATCAGGGTTTCCCCCGGGATCTATAGTTGCCATTCTTTTCTGCTCCACAAATGGAGAGGTAACAGAATTCATCCATGTCTTTTCTTTCCGAGCACAGATTAGTGTATTTATCAGTTACAGCGATCTTTTAATGTACCTTGGTTTTGACAAAGTGGAAGTGTCCCAATTAAGGGGGAATCAACCCCGGGGCTACACGCAGAACGGGACCAGTCTACGCACAAGTTTTGAAAAATACGCCATCGCCAACATGAGGACAGATTGCAATTCAAATCTGCAGCCACCTCTTCATTATATGTCACATTTCTATTCAAATTATGATATCAGTTGCATTCTGTAATGCACATTTTTTCATTGAAGATTGATGCTAATAATTTTACACTGTTCATACTTTTGACAGTACAAAACTCTGGCTTTATGTAAAATACATATCAAATATCTTGTGATTATAATTCGAGTTGTATATAATCTTACTTCATATGTACTAAAGAACTATGTTTATATCTTAATTAATGGGATTAGGTCATTCCATTAAATAATAGCCCGGTCCTAAGACACCTTTACACTTAGTGATCATCAAAAATCGAAAGTTTTTTTTTCACAAAGGGAAATTGTGCATGCCCACGGTTTAATCTTAAATTCTTTATGACCACACACTGATAAAACTTGTCGAGTATTCTAAACAGAGAAAATAAATAAATATACATTTCCTACGTAGTATTTACTCCCAAAACTTTTGGATGTTCATGCTGGTACATGTACAGTATATCCATAAAAATGTAACATTTTATATACAGTATTCTAGCAATCCGATTTGAATAGAGATCTCTCATATAGCATCAAGCGCTGTAAGTTAATCAGATTGGTATTATAAAATATGATAATAACATAAGGTGATCAAACTATTATGCTGATGACAATAAATGTACATATGTATATAGATCTACTGATCTTCAAGTGTTTGACAAAAATCCATCGAAATTCACAAAGTTTAGATGAGCAGAATTTATGGACCATCAGATATGGAAAGCCGGCGAGCGTTTTAAGGTCTTCAACACTTCGTTCACGTCGCCTGCAATCCGGCTTCTGACTCAGAGAGCACTTGGATCCTCGAATCCAATGACGTCGAAGTCGCTTCCGGTCACACCTCTTCAGGCGTCTTTTGATTCTACGTGGTATTTCAGAAATTGAAAAGAAATTAGGAAGACTGTCTGGAGTTTCCTCAACCACTGCTTTACTGTTTTCCCGACATTGTCCTAGGATCCGGTGAGAATGACTCCGATGAACACTATCCTGTTGCATGCTGTCTTCCGTAAATTCACTTTCTTCATCTCTATTGCATGCCTCATCGGAGGTTTCTGCAATATTGAAATACAGGTTTTAAAAACGGCTTTATAACTTATTTCAATTACTGAAATTTACTTCAGTTTAGCGGACGTCAACCGGTACACATTTACATTATTTTGAACTGTTGAAAACATTTTGACAACAGTGGTCAATCTTGTAAATCCTACATTAAAAACAGAATTGAGAGTCAAACAAACATTCCTGGTTACACCAGTGGTGGAATTAAGGAGAGAGAGAGAGAGAGAGAGAGAGAGAGAGGGAGAGAGAGAGTCAACTTTCAGAAATGGTATTATGACGAATTTGGCGATGATTTAATTGAATCTCCGCCATTTTAGAGAAAAAGAATTAAATTCTTTGCACCAACAAATTATTTATATATGTATATATAGGTCTTAGTCCCCTTTTTATATAGACTTATTCCATAGGATAGTAAAATGATATGCATTTATTCTGTTGTGTACATCTGTGGCACTAAAATATAAATTGACGAAGTAAACAATGTGTTAAACGTAATCGTTAGTCCAAAACTTCGAGTGTAGGGCAACACGGACCTCCGACAAAAGTGAAGGCAGGATCAGGTGCCATGGAGGAGTAATAAGCATCCTCTGCTGACCGGTCACACCCGCCGTGAGCCCGTAGTCGAAACAAAGTAAACGGGGTTACCCGTCGTCAAATGACAGTCTAACAAAGGGTATAATATATGACTTGGTGATAATTTGTAATCGCAAACAAGGTCATAATAGCGACCGTAGAATTTGCGAAATGATTATTAGTTTGCCTATTTCCCTCGATGCTCAACAAAAACCTCTCGTCTCAATTCCACTGCTAAACAGAAGAAAAGAAGCTACAAGACAATTTGGTATCATTTTTATTTATGTAATATCGGAGACGGAATTACAGAACTCTTCGCACCTGTTTCCGAAAACTATAATTGTACTTACTGGTAACTGTTATATGCTTGTAAATTTCATGTGAATTGTTTAAATAATAGATATAATTACGCTACATATTTTTTTTTTATGCTGAAATACCGTCAACGCTGGACAGTTCCTTATCACACCAATTTACCGCTTCACTGACCACGTATATCATATCTACCACTGTACTATAAACGATAGCGAATTTGGCATTGTAACGAGAATTCTAATTAATCGTAAAAATATACCTTGAAAAATGCGGAGTTATAACTAATGACGATGAATTGAATGGAGATAATTCGAGTATTAACTACATATCGTATACCTTGAATATAAATGTTGAGGTTCTCTTCCGTTCTGGACAAAGGCAACTGCTTCATCAAGCTCCTCCTGGGATGAAAACGTAATTAAATGTCCATCAATATCTGAAAGAAGATGGGTGATTTTGGCGACAATAAGCCTATTCATGACCCATTGCGAATTCGGGGAGTTTAAATCCGCATTGATTGTTTACTTGTATTTACATAGATACAGTACCGTTCGAAAATAGCTACTTGCAAAATGCATGCATTCAATACATACATATATATAATATATAATATATATATAATATATATTATAGTATTATATATAATATATATATATTAATATATATATAATATAGATATATATTATATATATAAAATATATATATATATATAGTACATTATGCGTCCTGAAGAAGGGACAGAGTCCGTCCCGAAAATTTGACAATCCCATTTTATGTTCCGGTCGTTGTGATCATTCTAGATAGGCTTTATATGATTTATATGTCTGATCTTGCATCTATTCAGTAGATCCGACACTTTGAGTCATTGGTGCTATGTTGGTATTATAGTGCTTTTTATAATATGTATATGCTGAGTGAGTATATTATAAATATACTATATAATATAAATATATATATATACTATATAGTATATTAGTGGTGAGGTACTTATAGTACTATATAATAATATATATATAAGCGAAATTTAATCAGAATTATCGTCAGAATTTGTTTGCACGGGCGCACATTGTTTACATACATGTATGTATTCAGTCAATAGCCTACGAAAGCCAGAAGGCTCATTTGCGACATTCTAAATTCAAATCCAAAATTCGAAATTCAAAGATCAAAATTCAAGATCTCGTGATTGCAATATCCAAATCAGCCATCAACAATGAAGAATTCATACTTCAAAGTTTTAATAGACCCAAGCGCTTGTGATTTTAGGCGTGAAAATACATACTTTGTGAGGGAATGATATGATACTGGGAAAGTGTCCATTGTAGAAAAATGAGAAAGGGCAGTTTCTGGTTCACGTACGTGGATACATTAGTGTTATGAGGAAGCGATTCTGTTGTATCTTTATAGAATTACTCCCCCTTAAGAAATTTCTGAATTATGTAAAATAAATTACATTTTACTGTCGGTCTAAAATATTTCTGTTGGATTTTTCTCTTTGCCATGCAAGAAATTTATTTTATAATACACTGATCGTTTATGTTGATCAAATCAAAAGATATATGGAGAGGATCGCGTAGGACAATGGTAGTTAATTTCATAATGACTTTAAATGTGAGAACAACTATTTTTCTAATATTCTATGGGGTAAGTTTGATATTTTGATGATGCACTCTGTGACGTGTTCACTTACCGAATTTGAGTCGAATGACTGGATGCTCTCCTCTACTTTCTTATTAATTTAAAACGGTGTGTGTTCTAAAACGCTTGAACAAGAAAATGAACGAAATCTAATAGTTATTTCGATAATGTAGTTTAAAAAATTACTAATAAAACCGGGGAGGGGGGTAGGGCTGCAAATAATTAGAAGCTTAACCTTTACTCCTTTAGCAAGGCTAGCCCCTCCAACGTATTCGTTACACGCAGCCCGGCGCCCCTGACTGACCACCAATACTCTCCAATTTGAGGACTTCGAACATAAAACTCAGAACTTGTTAGGAATTTGTTTACAAGCATTGTTAAAACAATCTTATATTTGACTTTAAAAAGTATATCAAATATCTGTATCAGAATTTACATAAAGAATCATTCTTGTAACGGCAGCGATAATTTACGGGCAAAGAACCACACCCCGGAACACAGCAAGTTTGTACCCCCCCCCTTTACGGAGAAACTTCTTTGATTAAAATCAAACACATGACAGCAATGGACGTAGAGTCGGGGTTGGGGGAAGTTACTGAATTTTAATTTAGCTATAGTTACTATACCTGACTTTACAATAAAATATTTTTTTTTCTAGGAGTAAAAATTTAACCATATACATGTAAGCCCTCATAGGTGAAGTTACAACCCTCTCCAGCGGGCCACCAGGAATTTCAAGGGGGGGGCCGCAGCTCGGGACAGAATCATTCCCAACTATCAGGCCGATGCCTCTACCATCTGGGCGGAGACTTTTTTTTACATCCTGTCTTTACATTCTCAATGTCGTGTACATGCCTCTAGTACGAGCTCATACCTGTATGCCTCAACGTCAGGTAGGGACTAGTCATGGGTCTACGAGATCAAGTCTCGCTAGCTACTCACCGCTACGAATGCTCCATACCACCTTCCTCCGCGCTAAGTCTCGAAGCGTGCATAACACACCATCTGACACTAAATTTTACAAACAAATATTCTTTGAGCGACTCAGTACCTTCTCGCACCTCTCGCTAGCCAAACTGCCTCCAAAGTGGATTAATATATTCGTCCTATGCCGGGTTGCGTAATCCTCAAAAATGGCATACTTCTTTTTAGAAAACCGAATCTCACCGAAGTCAATTTGCTTGAATGAGCAGAGATCCCAGCCCAATGCGCATGATACCTTCTCAAGCTCGGACCGCTACCCTACTTTACTATCCCGCCGTCGTTCGCTGGCTGCCGGGCATGGCGAATCGCCTTCGCGACAGGTGCCAGTCCACGGTGGGACCTACTGTATTTCCTGGCTGCACTCTGCTGTATCAAGAGTAAACCTTGTTTGGTAAAACCTACCGTGCTGTTTATTATTGACTGAACAACTTGGTTGTCTAACACTAACACTTATATCAGCGCTCCAATCGAGCAGATCTTGTTCACAATCTCCAAGCGTAGTGTAAGCGCTGTTAACTTTAGGATCTCAAAAAGACCAGGCACCAGAGGAATACAGTTTCGGATACCCTCTTTCTATAATCACGGATCTATAGGGGAGTGCCCTCAGTTATTACTCTCTGTCAGCCTCTAGCAGTCTAACAGTCACAGCGAGTAACCACGCGAAGCGGCCTAATAGATGATCGAAATAAACATCCAGACCTCAACTATCTCCTACAGAGAGTACGTTTCGTGCGTTTTGGCTAAACGCCCCCTTCACTAGAAGTTACGTCGATCAGATTTCGCATAACACACATCTTTAGATTAAAAAGTTGAGGCGGCCACCGCCCTTTTTTTGCATCCAGACAACGCCGCACCCTTCTAAAACACGGAAGATGGAAGCAGCGCCAAACCGACCGGGACAGAGAAGAGGAGGAGAGACTGAGAGCGTAAGAGTAGAAAAACGGGCAAGAGCAAATGTCGAGCGAGCAATACGGGAGAGAGAGTGTGAAGAGGTGAGAAGAAAGACTGAGAAGGGGACGGAGGAGCGAGCAGACAGAGAGGAAGAAGAGGAAGAAGTTACACGTGGAAGAAGCAGAGTGAGGAGAGGCTGCACAGGACTAAGTATATAGGATTTAAAGGTCTAGTCAGGTCCACGCTTGTGCATTCCCGGTAGTAGGGGGTCCAGGGGGCGAAGCCCCCCGGAGGGAAGAAAGGTAAGAAATTCTTAGCATTATTCATTGCTTTCTGGGGGATGTTTTAAGCAACGCCTTAGAGCGATCCAGGATGAGGCCCTGGTAGAGGGGTCCAGGGGGCTAGAAGCTCCTCCAGAAGTCCGGGAGGTTTTAAGCGGATCATTCAGTTTTAAATGGAGGTCACGAGGCACACTCAGTGCACCTTGGTTATCAGCCTTGCTTTCTTACAAGCATATGACAGGCAGGAAAGTAAATTATTGACCGAGATATTTGACATATAAATGTATATACCAGTACCCGACAACGTTATTGACATTCTACATTGGTTCTCATGCGTGCCTATCCTATGTCGTGCGTGGTATCCTATCGTACTCGTGAACAGTCGTATGTGCGGTACTAGTTCCGTGTATTCAGGTTTTCCGTTTTCATCGTATTTTTGCGTTTATCAGTTCTATCGCATCGTAATCGTGTTTTGCGTGCTATCAGGTGTTTCCGTTTATCGTATTCGTGTATGCTTCGGAAGAAACTTATCGGGATCATAATTTAAATCTAGAGGAAAAAGTTACGAACACATTTCCGAAAGGACATCAAGGTTTCCGTTTTGGTCTAAGAAGCTATTTTGGAGAATCGAGGAAATACAAAAAACAATTAAAGCTGGCTATTATAAGATGCAACTAAATAAATAAATGAGAAATAAATCTGAGTGGTGAAAAATCATATCAGAACAATATCATTTTAAACTTGTGGGAGTTGGCCGTGGTTCGTCAATATATCAAATAAACGGGTCACAGTAATTAAAACCCGAAAGTATTGGCTGTCTTTAGTTAACAATGGATCTAATATAATTTTTGTAATTACAGTTTGCTACTAGAGACAATTAGGAAATTCCATTTGAAAGACCCCCTCCTCCAGTAAATTACATTCTCTTTGTATACGATGTATAAAAGCTATTTAATTTCCCCCCATTTTCGCATTTATATTCTACTTGCATGTGTATATCGACCTGTATTACCAACTATACGCTGAACTTGTGGCGCGTCCTTGTTTCAGGTATTGTGTATTACCCGTGCATTCGCAGCGACATTGGATTTCACACCTTTAGCAGATTAATTTTACATAGGCACGAGAATGTTGCATCTCCCAAAATCAAATCATTTGGGCGCGACTTTGTGCTGTCTCGTTTTTGTATTTGTACAATGTGTATACATGTACATTGTGCCGATAGTATATTGGTGATTTTTTACATGGGTCATATATGTGCCGGTCTTTATTACTCCAATATTTTTTAAAATAGCCGCTTTTGTTCATTTGTCTAATATTGTTTGTTGTAGCTCAGTTACCAATTTCTATCACTGAAATATTGATTTTTTTATGAAATATTAAAGTATATCTCATAGTGCGGATCTATCGTATCAACATGTAATTTATACAGTTGAATGAGCGGTGAATTCACTACACACACTCTTCGCCACAGACAAAAATTACTTGATTTTATTTCACATCCCAGCGAATAATTTTTCTTAGAATAAATATTACAGCCTAGCAATTTCAGTCACAATCACTATGTACATATTTACTTTACATTGACAGATGATAGACACTAGAAAAAGAGAACTTCTGAAACACGATGTAAACGTTATACCCGGGACGTTTATTATCACTTGAATTATTTTTATATTAAAACACGCCCAACATCCACTGTATCAAATGACAAGATCGACCCCCCCCCTTCTAGGGTCCGCCATTTGGATCAATATTACACATACAGGTATCCGAAAGAGAAAGGGGGAAACCGGGCTAATTTTGTTGATTAATGTACAAAATAAAAGGAGGGGGATAATTAAGGAAGTGTCTGAAGTCGTTGATTTATGACGTTTTACAAAAAAAGCTATAGGGGCTTAAATATACACACACCAGTTCCATTACCTAATTACGCAGTCAACGTACATAATACAGTGAAAATGTGACCTTTTTAATACTAGGTGTCCAGTTTCTTCAACTTCAGAAACGTCTGTATGGTTGTCTGAAGTTAAATTATTTATTATAACCTAAAAATCACCAGCTCCAAATGAATATGCTACGCTTGCGCGGGTCTTCGTTTAGTAAATTGTAAGCAGATAAAATGCCAGATTGCTTAAAATTATAAATGCATTCCATCTAACGCCCTGACACAAAATTTTGTTTGCTAATGGTTATATATGTTTACATGTACATGTGTACGATGAAAGATCAACCATACGCTTTTACAGGTGGTAAAGCTTCTATTATATATATATGTCTCTGGTCCGAGTGTCGATCAATGCTCATATTTTTGAATTTTAGAAAAATTCAGCAAGTTTGTCGTGAAAATTTAAGTAAACGAAAAAATATTGAATCTTGTTAAAATTATTACAGAAAAACTGTTCGTCATTAGTTATGCACATTACATGTACATGCATTCCTTTTCAATATGAAATTTCTTATATGACTATTACGTGTTATGTATATAAAGGATTTAAACCTTGAATGTTATTATTCTAACATAAAGGAATGTGCAATTTATAGTTGTAGTAATACAATTTCGTTCCGTTAAATTGCTTCTAATTTACAACATTAGTCTATCAGGTTTTCCGTTTATCGTGAAGATGTTTATCGGGTTTTGCGTTATCAGTCTATCGGTACATCGTTACTCAGTTTTTCCGTTATCAGGTTTTGCGTTTTTATCCTATCGTATCGTGCGTGTATCCTATCGTATCGTCGTGATCTATCGTAGTTTCGTGTCGTGAGGTCGTGTTCTATCGTGGTATCAATGTCAAGAATAACGTTGCGGTACTGTATATCCCGAGTACCATAATCTTTGAAATTTAAGGGGGCGTGCGTGCGCCCCCCCCCCCCCCCCCCCCACTATTTCCGCCAGTGTAATCGCGCGCGCTGCGCTGCTCTTCTCTCTCTCTTTATCTCTTCCATTCACCTATCTCTCTTCTCTCTCTCTCTCTCTCTCTCCTCTCTCACTCTCTCTCTCTCCCCTCTCTTCCTTCTCTCTCATCTCTCTCTCTCTCACTCTCTCCTCCTCTCTCTCCTCTCTCTCTCTCTCTCTCTTTTTAGGGGGGGGGGGCGTACGCGCAGGTGACCTTTCTGTCACTGATCCGCGCCTGCATTTTCGTAAATTATATGGTCGGTATAAACACAATTAGTTTACATAATGACCTACTCATGAGTCAAATCGCTGTTGAATGTGTTTCATCTCAGATATTGTAGCCGTTTTTACACACTGATTTGACTACGGATTGTTCCTTTACCTGATCAAGGCTATGGCTCACGGCGGGTGTGACCGGTCAACAGGGGCATGCTACTCCTCTAAGGCACCTAAGCTGATCCCACCTCTGGTGTGTCCAGGGTCCGTGATTTGCGCCCAACCCTCTGGGTTTTGTTATTCATTCCTCAGGACTTTACCTGGAATTTTGATTCTTTAGGCCTATCCATGTGAGCCATTACATATGTAACCCTCCATGTTTTAAGTTTAGAATAAATTCATACCACCAAAGTCTCCATACCGTTTTATTTACAAAACATTTTACACATGAACATACAATACCATATTTTACTCAGTTTACAATGGAGACTTGACCCACTCTATGTGAAATTGTGCTTGGAAAAGTAAAATTTGCTGTTATTTTATGCGTTTTTCGCGTATACGTCATTTTAAATATGATTTTTTCAATGTTCCTTTTACTTGAGCACACAAGAGAAGCTTTTAATGAACACAATGGATTGATTGTTGTAACTAGACTTTAAATTTTCTGTTTTCTGGGGAGTTTCAATATTAACTTTGATATTTGTCCCTCTGTGGGCACTCCGCTCGATAAAGTCACCCATCTTCTTTATAAAGTACATATATGTAATTTCCCATCCTTGAACTTTATTAAATTAATTGTACACATTCCTTGTTTATATGGAAAACTAAACGTGGGCTCAATATGTTGCGTAAAATACGGAATTAATTAGCCTCAATAAATTGATCAAATGCAATTACATATCATACCTTTCCATCGAAGGCAGAAATTTTGCACTTGAGGGAAATTCTCCTGAATTGCTGTAACAAAATACAGTGTACACGTAGTCGAGATTCCCTTCCATAGCATCAAATTCGCTGAGAATTAGCCCAGCGTCTGATTTATAAACATTTGTTACTGGTCAGTGTTATAAACTTAGAGATCAATTATATACATGTCTAGACATTATGGCGTCAGTAAGCGCCTTTGCGCCAACTGGCGCTTTTATACGGCGCCAATAATAGTCATGTGATAAAATCTTAAAATAGATATCGAGAAATTTTCTGCTGGTATGTGGGATTGCCCAGCAACCCACGCTATATGAATATTTATTATATCAGTTTTTCGAATAGCGATTGCTTTAATTAAAGTATTAGATTGATTAGAAAACAATGCAATGATATGTTTTCACGATAAGTTATGCCTTATACATGTATAACATTTCCACACAGAAAACATGATTATTTTTTATCGAAAACTACCAATAAATATATGGTTCATGAATATTAATGAGGATTGAACTTTCCTTGACACCTCACGTGATTCCGGGGATTACGAAATACTAGTCACATGACTCATCTAACGGCGCCTATATAAAGGCGCCAAAAGCGCCATTGAGCACACGAGCGCCCAAGTGAAGATTGATAGCAGCTTAACGTATAAGTCTATCAAATTACCACAGGTACCGTAAAATACTTTTTATTTTGTAAAGTATTTGAAATTGTGATTTGTTTGTAAACAATTCCACGTGCTACAACGAAAACATGGTGAAAGTGAAAGTAACCTTGATGTCGGCCAGTGAGCCAGAAATCAGACGACTGACGCTGGGAAATGACTCCGACTTCAGCGAATTTGAGACGAGAGTATCAGCATTGTTCGCAGAAAACAGCGGAACATATAAGTTCCACTGGAAAGGTAAGATCTGATTAAAAATTGGTTTTATATTGTGTCCACCAGCGCCAGTTATATAGAACCATATGAAAAGGTCACAAGAAAGGGACTGTATATATGATATATATTTAATTTAGCCACTTTACACCACAATCGTTTTCTTAATATTTCTGGTTTTACATGAGACAAAGGACTCTTGAATTTAGGAAATGAACTATATAATTATTATATAGTACGTTCCACCGAAGTAAAAAGTTACCTATCATTATGAAGTTCCCTGAATTTAATAACTTCAAACTGTAAGGAAGTAAAAATAATGTGGGTTTATGCATGACCTATATGTTTCATGATGTGTCCATCTTAATTCTTTTTAACAAAAAATGCTGTTGATTTTCTTGCGTAAGTTACTATACCCGCTTAAGACTGGACACATTGGAGAGACTAGCCTAATGCGTTCGATGCTAATGAAATTTTCAGTACCGACGGACAATGGACTGCTTACTTCCTGACATTAAACTATCATAAGAAATTTCATGGAACTGGTCATTTACATTTCCACCATTTTATCGCACAAAGAGGTTTCAAAAGGAGATACCTTTTCAAGAATAAAATATATCTCAAATTTTGAAGATTTCACGTGAAATTCAAAATGGTTAGGGTCAAAATTAGTCCCTTATCACTCAATACATTGTAGGTCTAAGTGATGACGGTGGATACATATCATAGGTGTCTGCTGGGATATATGATACATATGACAATTGTACATTTTGTAGATATTTATAGTGTCAGATTATTTTGGTTTTGATCAATTTCACTGCTACAGCTGTTGCGATGTTCTTGTCAGCCATAGACCGATGAATGTTAAACTTTCTTTGACGTATTATACATATCATTGCAGATGATGAAAATGACCTAGTCGTGATATCGACTGACGAGGAATTCCAAGAGGCGACAAAGAGCATTGGTGATGAGACTCTGAGAATCTTTATTCAAAGATTGGAAGGTATAATTCAATGATCGAAAACCAATTATGATATTACATGTATTTATTATTAGATATTAATTCAATAGCCCAAACATGATGGAAAGCCTGTACAGAACATGTATATTACACGCAGTTTATTTTTTTCATTTTATAGATTGTTCTAACAAATTTGTGGAGAGAAAAGTGGAAATAGATAACAACCCTGACGTTCAAAAGGTAAAACTACACCCAGCTATTGAGTCCATACGTGTTTGTCGGTGATTCAAATTTTAACTTGTGTGTGTCTATGTGAACATTTGTAGTCTAAATACTATTCCAATACGAGTACAAATATAACTGTTGTGCAGATGTCCCACAAAATTTTCGATATTAAAATATACGCGATTGCGATAAACTGTTAATATCAATTTAATTTTGTTTGGTTGTAGGCTGAGCTGATTGGTGAGGAATTTCGACCTAGAAGATGGGAACGTCGCTACCGTTTGGGAAGATTTGGCCGAGGTCAGAGATCATTGAGCCCAGCGCCATTCTTGAGGCGCAGAAGATACCAAAGAGAGATGCGTGAGAACATCCATCTGAAAGAAGGATGTGGAAGCGCACGCATCGAGGAAATGTTGATGGGTTTGATAAACCTTGGAAAAAACATCCATGGGCATCGGTCTGGAATGTGGATATGGTGACAACAGAAAAAGGCTTTTAGATGCAAAGATGGATATCACTATCAGACATCGGATGGTGTATGCCCCGAAAATGCTGGACACCGCTGGAGTAGAGGGAGAAAGAAGGGTAGAGGTGTCACCGTCGATTTGCTCGATATCTAAGGCAGACTATGGACGGCGAGCTCATAAACTATGAAAAACTGCCGCTCTCGCATGAGAAATCGGAAAAACGAGGGATGAAATCCTGCAGGCGAGCATCGTCGCCCCACCCACTCGTTTTGGCGGAAGAAGCGCGCAGATTGCCGGGATGATGATGCACAGGAAAGGAAGAAGATGCAGACGTTCAGCATCAGTTCTCCCATGAAAGGGAAAGGAAACCAGAAACGCGTGGGATGCCGGCTAGCAAGGATGCAGGCGCCAAAGGCACCAAAACGGGGGAAACTCTGTGCTGAAAATGTCGATTAAGGGTATGCGACAGATGACTGGGAATCAAACGCGGGCTTAGAGAAAAAATGTTTCGGAAGACGTTTGCAAAAGTTACAAGAAACGAAAAGAGGCAGATGATGATTGAGGATCATAATGATGACCGCTTCACCACCCATCAAAAGTACAACCGGAAACCTGAAAATCCGAACTGTCGAGACCATGATATCGACGAAAGCAAAAGCGAGAGCAAAAGGAAAGAGATGTTTGTGGAAAAGGAGAAAAGAAAAAAGAGCTTGCAACATAGAAAAAGAGATGATAAAGATGATTAACAGATGAGAATACCAATTCTGAGAAGAGAAAGAAGAAAGAGTCTCAGCAGAGAGGAGCGAAGTGTCTGACGGAACAGCTGGATTGCAAGAAGACTCCAGTGAAGTCAGAAGGACACTGAAGGAAATGAGAGATCCCGTGGAAGGAAAATGCAAGGAAGACGCAGGGCGAAAGAATGTCGGCGCCGTTCATGCGCAATGAGACTACTGCTTCGCTGCAAGAAGAATGGAAGATAAGAACACGACTTCGGGATTCTCACTTTGACAGTTGGCATGAATGAGAACATGAGAATAAAACCCAGAAAAATGGACGGAAACTTTACAGATTTTTCAATCAGTATAGCACCGACTTCCAAAGAAGATATGGTCCAATACGGAAATACGACATGGTCATTGAAGAATTGAAACAATACGTGGTCGCATTCCTGAGCGCCACAGTACAGAACGAATGCTCCGTCGTCAAGGACGTCGCCGAGAAAAAAGCGCGGGATTGGCCCTCCGGAATCCGAGAACTACCATCAGAGTGGGTACCTAGCCCCAGGCTGAGAAAAATGCGGTCAACGTACAATTGTCCATGGTAGGGACCTTCAGATGAGAGATTCACAATAACTGGGAATCGAGGACATTGAATTGGTACCCTTATTGTATCATTTTACCACTTATTTTTGTGCTTTATTATCGAATTTGTAGTACTGTATGTAATTTCCTGTAATGTTAAAGAATGTAATTTGAAGCCTTTATTTTCTATGAAGAGAAAAGACACACTGTTCTTATCATAAAACATGTCATTGAAATGCCTTTAAGAAAATTTCAAAATTTTGGATATTACCTTGAAAGTACATGTTATAATTTGGACAATCTGAGTAATAATTTGTCTAACGTGTTTCAATTTGTAATTTTGATTAATGTCGATTATATAACAAGCTCTAAATCTTCTTAATGTTGAATATTAAGTCAATGTGTATTTGCCAGCTGATACTGAGTAAAACTAATATTTCTTTGCATGAACTGCCAAATAAACTTTTCTAGTAATATCATATATATGTTCTTCTTCAACGGGCTGAGGATAAAAAACCAAAAACCTATACTAAATCGGAGATAAAACTTGTGCCTTGTTAGAAGATTCATGCACTAGCTTTCTTACAGGACAAATCGAAAACCTTGTTACAGGATAAATCGGGGATAAAACTATTTTTTTTAACAAGATAGATAGATGATAATTTAAAATACGTATACCTTGTTACAGGATAAATCGGAGTTAAAATCTATACCTTGTTACAAGATAAGTCGGATACTTTGCTAGCCAAGGGTTTTTGGTCCAGTCCGCTCCCCAATTTATCTCCTAAAAAGGTACAAGTATCCTGCAACAAGGTTTTAGTTTTATCTTTCATTTGACCTATAACAAGGTTTTCAATTTATTCCATAAGAAAGCACAAGTATAAGTTTAATTTTCGATTTAAACTTTATCAAGGTTTTCTATTTATCCTGCAAGAGAGTACATATATTAATTTTCGATTTGATCCCGTAACAAAGAAAAAAAATATCTGCGATTTATCCTGTAACCATCTTCGATAGTCAAGGGTTTTCGGTCCAAATGCTCACGAAGTTTTAGTGTCTCCTCAGGACAGTGCGGCCAATCATCTCATCAAGAATGTGTGTGTATAAATTTAGGCAGTAACTATGATGTCTCAATGATATATATAAGAGAGTGGATAAATTTAATAAGTACTAATTATGATGTTTGAAAGGTACCTCATATGTGACTATCAATCTTAAAACCATTCATCATAGCTCAACTGATCGTTCGCATGGCCTTGCAAATATAAGTCACAATGGAAAGGTCTAAAACGAAAAGCAGTGCCTTTCGATTTTAAAAGATATGGCTTAAAGAGTTTCTAGGGTGAGGTTTAAAGTGATTTCAATTTTTTGGGAAGTGTATTTTTGATTTCTACATTGAAAGAGCATCGGGAAATTAAAAAGAAAAATTTGGGTTTTCATGCTTGTTTTCGAGCTACAGTGGTACAAACATGACCTTTTTGCACTTAAAATTTACTCAAGATTTATTCATTTAAACTCCATTTGTCTGTTGGTGTAAACAAAACAAGGAATACAGATCAATCATTACATGAAATAGATACATAATACTGTCTTCTTGCAATACAGATATAAAAAAAAGACTTATACTTGTATTGGAAATAAATAATGA
>CAJDSM010001522.1:0-34319 GCA_903981925.1 Ostrea lurida
GTTTATTCGGGGGGTAAAATCACTTTAGTTAACATGTAGTGGAGGTTTACTTTTACAATTTAAAGGGATCAACTCAATCTAAAAATATTGGACCGCAATAGATATACAAACTGCAATCCGACAATCAAATATTATAAACTACTTAGCATTTCATATCCTTTCAACATTTGCTCGACACTCGCCCTGCGCATAGAATGGAATGTACCGCAACGACGACCTATGGTGTAGATTTGCGTGGTATAGACGTGTTTTACTGGTAACAACTAATCTCTATAGTAATTCTTAAACCACTCGATGGTAAGCATCTTGATAAAATGGAGAAAGAAATCAACATTTAAAAGGTGCTTGGTATGATGTATATATAGGTTTTACACAAATGTAACAGGGAGGGGGAAAATGCTATGGACCAGACCGAGATTCGACCCCGATCCCTCTGAATTTCTATAATCAGGTGCTCTACCAACTGAGCTATCTGACCACCGGAGATCGAACCCGGCTGACCGCTACTCTCTTCATCCCGTCGATGACGTACAACCATGCAGAGTTTTTGCCCCTTGCAGGACATGCAATCCCAGGGTTAGTCAACGGCACCAAATGTAACAGGGAGGGAGAAAATGCAACGGACCAGACCGGGATTCGAACTCAGGCCCCCTGAATCTCCCGTCATAAGCTCTACCAACTGAGCTATCTGGCCACCGGCGATCGAACCCGGCTGACATGAATGTGAATACTTAGAGCTTAAAAGTCAGTCGTCGGTCGTAAAAGTAAAACGCTTCGTAAAACTCCAATAATGTTGACATAAATAAGATGCATATTCATGATCTTGCCATTATATATAGGAGATTAGACGATTTTTTCCGTTCCCACATCCCACGGAAAAGTCCCGGAAACAAGACAATTAAATCAGTTGTCAGGCGTCAAAACAGAAAAAAATGTTGCCCCGCAACTTCAGTCTCTGTGTACGGAATTTATTCTAAGTATGATGTAAATTATTTTGGGTACTATTATACTTTTATTCGTCCATTCAATTTCATTTATCGTTACTACACCGAATCGTCCGTTTATATAGCATGTGCATTGCATTTCACAAGGATGTGTCCAAAGGGTTGTTTTATTAGGAAATTTGATAAATGTCACTTACACAAATTTTGATTTGCTCGATTCTGAATTATAAATAATCATTAGTGCGAATTGTTTGATGTCCCCTCGAGAGTTTTTCACTCACACTGAGACGTCACTCTGCATGAAAGAAATAGAGAGGTATGCTTTTAATGATATTTTACTGGCTCTAAAAAAAACGACTTTATGCTTTGGAAGATACTTTTAATAACCTGGAATGCTAATTTTAAAATTTGCATCTGTATCAAATTAAAAGCTTTTTTGTGGCATTACCGTGTTGTTTCCACAAAATTTCAAGTGTTCAATTCCATAGCAAAGTTGATTTAACCGGACCATTTATCAAGCTTTTCCTCTGGAACACCCTCCAAAATCAGGCTAAATGAGGTACATGTATTAATTTGTATTATATTATTGAAGAGGGATTCGAAGAGAAGAAAAGAAAGACTCTTTTGATTTTTTTTCTAAGAGGGAGGGAACGGTTTCAACATTTCTTACATAAACAAATTTCATATCTTCAATGTGCGTCAGTGGTGTGTTTGCAGATCTGCAGCAGAATAATATTCCTTTGTAATGTCTCTTTGTTATATTGGTGAGCTATTAAGCAATATGTGCTGCCTAACACTAAAATGAATTTACCTGTTTATGTATAGTAGAGAGAGAGAGTTCCATTTTCTTTCGCAGTCTAATAATCTTTTAGTGCCTGCATTCTCTCGAGCACTTTAGAAATTTGAGTTTATTTAGAATAAGTGTACATTATGCATTACGAGGACAATTGGTCAAAAGGTGCAAGAGCTGAATTATTGCATCTTGTATTACTTCGTAAACACCTGAGTATCTAAACCCATTTAATATATATCTCAAGTGTAATGACATGATGTAACAATTCTGGAATCTGATACGTTTCTCTAAATATTGAAACATGCCGTAAATCGACATCAGTGGCTCTCTCCGGTCACACCGAATTACCGCCTCCAGTATTTAGATGTTGTGTTGCCCTACTGTGAGTGAGGGTCGAGGAATATGTGGTGCAGGGGTATTAACTGGGGCAGATTGACACCAAATGCTTTGTAACTAGGTAAATCAAGTGTCAACGAAACTACTATTATTTATAAATCTACGAAATTTTAGAAAACAAGGGAAAAAAAGATGAAACCTTTAATAAATCCTTAAGGTGGAATGCTACACCAGAGAAATTTGACGTGGATGAAAAATAGAGGATATGTTAAACAATATTTTGAAAATAAAAAGTTTCAAATTCACTCAATTTCGTCAAAAAATGCAGTTTTAGTAGAAAGCAATTTGAAAAAAAATTAAAACCCCTGCTGGTTTCGAACCCGGGATCTGCAACTCAGAAGGTAACGTGCTTACTTACTGAGCTAGTCGGCTAGGCATTTAATTTGGAAATGAATTGATATATAACCGTGATAGTGATATTTTCATCCATATTTCGAAAGGAAGTCAGCCATTATGACGATGTAGAGATCTACCTTAAACCTTCAAATCTTATGCTCCCCATTTGCGTTGCTTTATCTATACAAATAGGCGAAGTTAACATCGTGTTAAACGCAATCATATACAAAACCGAGTGTAGGGCAACACGGACATCCGACAAATTATGTGCTATAGAGGAGTAAGCGTCCTCTGCTGACCGGTCACACCCGCCGTGAGCCCCTACTCGAAATAAAGTAAACGGGATTACCTTTAGTCAAATCTAGTACGTAAATGTCAATCTAACAAAGGGTATGAAACAAATCAGTCAACATATGACTTAGCGATACTTTGTAATCGCAAACAAGGTCATTATTTGCGAAATGATGACTTTAAACGAGATTCGTTATAACCCTGCAACATGAACTTTTTTGTTAGTAGTTGGCCTCGCTTTAAAAAATCTATGAATATGACTTCCTATTTCTATTGAATAGTTTTTTGTTTGTTTTTCTATTTGTTTTGTATAGATTTCTAATTTTGCTCGCATCATTTTGTATTTATGGTATTTTTATCCAAATGAGTCATTCGACCTGTTGCAATTGTAATGCGTTTTTATTCAAATCCTAAGATACTACTGGACCAATTATTACAAAGTTTGACATGTATATATCATGTAAAGGAACAAAACTGCTAATGTTGTCATCTCTTTCCTATGGAGAATGAGGGACATGATCAAACCTCGACAAATGATCTAATAAAAAAGTCTTATTCTTTACTCACGAACAAGTGTTCATAGTGCTATGAGTTGGGGTTATGAATTGGGGTGGGGGGTGGGTGTCACGCCGCTTCCATAATGATAAAAGCAATGGCTCTATGCCGGGGCAGGGTTTCAAACTCCCCCCTAAACTCAACTAAACTGAGTGCATGAGTAAATTTCTGCCAAAATTTAGAAATTCAGGTCAAGGATATCGGTGCCAGGCAGGAGATTACAGAAACCATAGTAGTAAATTTTCATGGTTTCTTGTAAGCTGTGGACACTAAATAAAACTGAACTAAGCGCATAATTAATATAATCTGAACGTTGAGTTTATCATTCTCATGAATAAAGATGGAGAAATGATATTTGATGTAAACATAAAATATGTATATCATAATTAGATTAGACAGCAGAGCCTATAAAAATCTACATTAGCGAGTAAGGAGAAATGATAACAATTCAATACTTAACATCTATATAGCAGTCCTATTTTTCAAATATTTTTTTTTTTTTTTTTTTTGGAAAACATGTAGAGGGATTTTATTATAACATCAACAGTAACTCAGTAATATCTGAATCTGTATGGAAACAAGGATTCCGAATTAATTGTCTTACCGTGGTACATAGAGATTGTTTTGCTTCATCAGCATTGATTTATTGGATAATGGCGAGGAGTCTGCCTTAGCAGATAATTTAAAAATGTTTTTTTGCATCTGCTTCATATCCATCACTCATCCTAGGGGCAGATAGCTACTGTATAAATATGAACACAAACACAATATCAAATTGTCATTTCAACCCTGGTCATTTCATATACGTATGACTTTGAGAAGGTCATCATCAAAACACAATCGATCGCATCTTTACAAATCCAGCGCACGTGCTATCTCCCTGCAAATATTTCTCACGAAGGTCGAACAGTTGTTCTAGAAGGAAACATGAGAATGGGGAATTCTTTACAACTAAACTGTTAATTATCAAGGAAATTATTATGAAATGTGGATAAGGAAAATTACTTGTGGACTAGGTGTAAATCAGCCCCCTGTAATTATTCCGTGTCGACGCTTGAAGGACTTTCTCATCGATCGAACAGTTAGAATGCCAATGTTTTCTTGTTCTATACTTCTCCGTTACAGAAAATAAAACTGATGAAATGTCAAGAAAAAGCAGTACACGCAATACCAGCAATTGAGGGAGACTTCCGACATACCACGACGCATGTGTGAGCGAATACTGTCATGCCTCGAGCTGAAAAACTTAAAACCTGCCTGAGGATCCTTCTTCAGTGGAGAACGGTTTTCATCGTGTTCTTACTTCCACTTGTCTTACTCCCAATAGCGCTGTCTGACAGTAAGGTAAGGAAACGATACACCGTTCTAATTTTAGTCATTTCTATTCTTTATAAATGCATGTTTAATTTTGCGAATTTAAAAAAAACAACATGAATAATTTCACTTGAAAAGAATAGTGAAATACAAATCGTACACGATTGATGTTACACATTAATGATAATACGTACATTACCTGCTCTGTCTCTTTTTAATTCAGTTTAATCGTTGATAGTGAAAAATACCACCCACCCCCCCCCCCCCCCAAAGTACTTAAATACTAAACAATTTTAAAAATCAATTCTTCTACTGAAAACTGTACGATCATATCAAACAAACCTAGGTACTTTATTCTCAAAGTCTTTATCTTCATAAGAAATAGGGTTATAACTTCACTTCCCGATCGTATGATTTGTTTCCTTTATATATACGCTCCTATTTTTCAGTACATATAAACAATAAAAATGTTTGTGGTATAAGACAATTTCCGTGCCTTAGCGTAAACTACATATAAAGCTATGTTTGTGTATGACAAACGCTATTTTTAAAGTGTTTTCGTGAGGTCTTGTGTATGAAATTGTTTAAAACTAAAATTAATCTGAACTTAAACTAAATGTTAATATCATCAAAGATGAGAGACACCGTTTGATGAATTTGTAAGAAAAAACATTTTAACTGTATTAAGATAATGGATGATAATTAAAATATAAATTGTGGGTGCGGGACTTACAAGGACAAATAAGGTTCGAATCCCTGCTGATGTCAGTTATCACCCACCGCTGAGTGGAGTGACAAGGATTGCTCCCTATTGTGCAATATTAAATTTCACATCCTCTAGTCCGCAGTAAATGAATTAGTCTAGAGTACCAGCCAATGATTTATTCACCCAGTGATTTTATTACGTCAGTACATATTTTACAGAGGTCTGCATTGCGCCGAGATTGTTGAAAATAAGAGACCGTTATAGATGTTCCACAAACGTCCTCCATTTACAAAGTGGTGCCATTTTATTTGATCAAGCTCCACTGAATCGTTCAATAAACACTTTAAGGAAGAAATGTAGAGGTTTCACTTTATTTCCTTGAGTTATGAGATTTATGTAATAATGTTAAAGCACTTTTCTATCAAAATCAGTTAAAAGTGTAAGCACCTGCTAGTGAGTAAGTTTGACCATCCATTGAACGTCCAGTCTCATATTAATCAATTGAAGAAAAAAAACCCAGAAAATAAATGTTGAGTGAATATGACCATGTAAATCTATTAACCGTCTCTATGTGTATTTATATTATAACTTTCAGTAACTTTTTTTAAATAATGAAACACCATTCATTTATTGACGTTTTTAAAGTATAATCCAATCAAAATCCAGCGCACGTGCTTCTGTGTGCTGGTCAGTGACGTTGACCACACAGATCGGTAAGAGAGTCCTAAAATATATCTACAAAGCAAATGTCAACATTCTTATTAAGAATGTAGACAAATAACCTGATTTTAGATGGTAAAAGATGCACAAAAATAAAATTAATGCACATATATTCACGTTCACGTGAATATGACTGAGCACTTGTATCAATGTCAATCAACAGGCATTTCTACTATTTACCTTCAGTGCACGTGTAAATTTCATAACATTTCCAGTTTTTATATGAAAGTTATAATGGTATCAAAATTATGCATTCCAAATTGAGCACACAAGTGTGCAGGTCTTGCTTGGAAGTAACCCGTTGAACGGTAAAGAGAACAAAGATGAAAAGGTGAAGTTAATGAACAGTGACCAATATCAGAAAATAGAATTATAGGAGTAGCACATTCCAGAGGTGGGATAAGGTGCCTAGGAGGAGTAAGCATCCCCAGTCCACCGGTCACACCCGTCGTTAACCCTTATATCTCGAACGGGTAAATGGGGTAATTCATAGCCAAATTCTGTGTGTAAAGAACGGCCTCATGTCAGACAGTCATTGACCCAATTGGTTGTATTGCTAATACTAGTATCAACAATGACTGTTCAAACCCCTGTAAGATCAACTTACTTGTCAGTGCCTGCCTCGATTTAGGCCTAATTCAAAAACCGACCATACTCAGAACAAGCTCTTGCCTATCGAATCAGTTGAGAGAGGTAAACACCATATGCAGGTTGTTACATAGATATGGAAAATTGACGATGAAAGAGCTTAAGTCAAACGGTACGCCATAATATTGAAATGCTAGTTTGCCGTTAACATCTATGTTCATTAAATATGAAGCAGAATTTGGAGACTGCGGTGTCTTATATAGAGTAGACTGGGATACATCGAACTGACATACATCTCGACTATTGTTAGTAGATAAAACGTCGTCGATATATCCATAAATGTCTAAAACGAGAGACTTTTCCTTCTCATTGCAGACGCTTTTGAATAAATGTGTCTCGTAATAAACAGGTCATCTAATATAAAGCACATTGATTGATTGATTGATTATTTACTGTTTTACGTCCCAATCGAGAATATTTCACTCATATGGAGACGTCACCATTGCCGGTGAAGGGCTGCAAAATTTAGGCCTATGGTCGGCACTCAGGGCCTTTGAGCAGGGAGGGATCTTTTTCGTGCCACACCTGCTGTGACACGGGACCTCGGTTTTTCCGGTCTCATCCGAATGACCGCCCCATTTAGTCGCCTTTTACGACACGCAAGGGGATGCTGGGGACCTATTCTAACCCGGACCCCCACGGGGCAATATAAAGCACACGGTGTTGTCATTGGAATTCCAACAGACTGTTGGAAGACTTGATCACCAAAGACTACAAAGATATTGTCAATGAGGAACTTTAGCATCATTTTAATTTCAACGTCAGAGTACTGATGTGTAGAATCAGAGTGGTGTTTAACAAAGTAATTTTTGAATGACGGACCATAAGATATAAATATTTCCTTTTCCTGATTTTTATCGAAGAAGCGATTTTGTATTATGTCAAAAAGTGTATAGGCGTTTAATGTATCGCGAGGCGAGGACTGGTGGTTGAAAGTGCTGTAAAGACTATCACTACGATCTTATTGCGAACATTGAAAAGTTCTTCCGTCTGATTTTGAAATGAATGAACAGGAAGCCTAATTATCTACAACTTTTCTTTTAGTAACGTTTAGGTTTTTTTAAGTTTCGAGATACATATGAAATTCGGTAATAGGGAAAGGTCCCTGACTTCCCACAAAGGCGACATAAGACATAATTTTAAAATGGAATTTTTGTTTCAAGACACATTTTGACCAATTTATTTTGTATAATCCTTTACAAAACATTTTTGTGTAAGAGATAGAAAGCATTAAAGTTTCATACATTATTCCCAGATAACTATCTCTTATCATGTAATTAATGATATTGTTGTGGATATCAGCTGCTCTGCAGAACGTCAAAAGAAAAATGTTTCCAAATTCATTTGGGGAACATATATTACCGACGACCGTGTATACTTTCATTATATGATACCAAGATTTAAACATGCATTTGCAGTGTCTTTTCCTGTAAAAGTAAAGTAATCACGAAGATATTCAATATTGTAGTTAAAACAAACAAATTTCAGCAAAAAGCACGTTTGGCCCTGTTAAGCCATCTCATCATTGCAGTCTTTGAGGTTTGTTTCGTTCTTTGCAATGTCTTAGTGTTGGCTCAGACATCGCATAGTTGTATAAATATTTACAAATACATATGTACAGGAAGACTTTCGAACTGTAAATAAAACTTTAGAATGTTTTTATATATCCTACCTGTGTGTTTATTGCGCAGTCGGTTTCCTATGCACCTCATTGAACTATTTCGGCTCGTGGTGGGTGTTTAGGAATTATAGACACCGTGTTCCACAGTCGTTAATCAATGTGTTATGCAATAGGCGCACCTATGCATGATCAGCTTGAATATTTCTGTTTTTAAGATTTCTGTCTAGCACGCAGTGTTTTAAGATTTTCTCTCTGTTTAACAGAAAACAAAATGTTTCTCGCAAAGATGAAACAATTTTCAGCGAAATTGGATATCGAAGAACGTTACATGACGTGATGTCCATTACTAAGAAATAAAAATTCACAAAATATATGTCAAAATATGTACACAGCATGCTAAATGAACTTTCCATTCTAAATTGGCAAGGGACAGTACTCTTGGATGGATGAGTATCTTTTCATATATTGATAATGCTATCTGGACATTAAGAAACAAGAGGTTATTTTCTACTAGTATCAGTTAATACATGTAGATGTAAATGATTAAATATAATTTGCATTTACCTTTATTCTTTCTTTAACAGTACAGGTTTTGTACGGCTTTTAAGTGATTGCAGTTTCGGTAACTTGATATCATGCTGGATTTGTTGTTATACAGCACATCCCTGGATTTCTGGAACGTAACAGTGTACATGTGATCTATCTCACCTAACAATCAAATTATTCAAATAAAGTGCATCTTTTGACCAAGACGATTTAAGACGTTTTCCTCACATATATTTCAATTTTCCTGAATTTGAAATTCAAATCGACAACTGAAGTTTTTCGCTGCATAATCGGTGTTACAGGTGGAAAGTAGTGCGAGTCTGCCACAACGTGTCGTGAAATTTGATTCGTTGAAAACTGGCTTCAATATAGATAGGGCAGACAAATAGGAAACATGAAATAGGATAAAACCAGGAGTTTAACACCCTGTGTTCCATCAAGGTTTTGCCTTGGATCCATATGTGACTCGTTGATCCATTAGATCCCTCATAATAATTTGCTTCTGGCTTTGAACAGCTTGTCAGTGCGCGACATAACGATATCTATTTGATACACATTTCAATCGGCAGTGACAATCAGATCCTCAAATGATACTTAAGAAATAAATTTTATTCATATTTTGCACTGCAAATGTCAAGAATTGACAGCATGAAGTATGGAATTTCAAAGCATATTCTAATACATTTTTTGAAAATCAAATAAACCAGATAAATGAATATTTTTGAACCCAGTAACTTTTAGCCTTATTCCTTAGAAGTAATGTGAACAGTGTAGTGGCTAGCTTTTCTGTGGCTGGTCATTAGTAGCTAATTATTTGCAGTTTCACGTAGCTCGCTACCAGTAGCCCACTTTTCTCTGACAGCAGTTAAGCAGTTAGCAACAAAAGGGGACTATTAGGTAGCCTTATCAACCTAATAGATGTCTTTCAGTGGATGTTGCAGGATAATCTTCGAGGTTGAGAAAAGCCGAGGCGTTACCCGAGGCCTTTATATTTTGAACAACATCTCGACCGAATATTTTTATTCTCTTATTGTTAAAAAATACTGAGTTCATACACCTGATCGTTTCCCTATATAACTATGAATTGGATCACTGCTTTTGATTGGCCGAGGCGGGTATTCCAACATGGCAGCTTCCGAAACAGGGTACATGTTTAAATTTTTTCTCAAGGCTTTTACTAGCAAAAAAAAAAAAAAGGTGAAAGTAGGGCATGCTATTGTGGAGTATTTACCCTGATGATGATGGGTTACATCAATGCAGTATACTTGTCTGATCTGCTCTGAATTCTGCTTTTCAGTGTACAGTCACAAAACTACGTGCATTACATTTTGTCTACATGTGTATCGATCTCGGAACGAAGACGATTGGTGTTTTTTTTTAATTTGTTCCGGGGCAATGGCAAATACCTTTCAGTCATATATGAATTTGTTTGTAACATACACTGATTAATATTGAATCAGTTGTTGATTTATTTGCTACATTAGCAAAGCATGGAGTGTAAAACAGTAGGTACGTGTAGGGTCGTGAAACAGCCATAAAATAGGTCTACAGCTGTTTTAAGGTAATATACTGTAACACCGTTTTATCAGGTAACAAATGTGAAACCGATATGATCCCATTAAGTAAATTACATTTTTAAAGCGTGTATTTTTGTGGGAGTTCGATAGAACTGTTTGGATAATATTTTGATGACGTAATCGATATAGTGAAGAATAATGGCCGCGGCATTTCTTTGATCTTTACAATAACCTAGTAGATCATCATCACCTGCTATGTTGTATTGTTCTCTCAAACTTGTTCGATACGCAAGAGTGACTGCATATGGTCAGTTTTTTAATCGAGGCAGGCTACTTACAGACAAGTTGTTGTTGGAGGGGTTTCACAGTCACGTTTAAAGCATGTTCTATGGTCGTTATAACAATTTAGTTTACCAATATGACCTGCATTAGTCAAATGCTATCTGATGTGTTTTATAACCATTGTTAGGCCGTTAATCACACATAATTTGACTACGGATTGTTCCTTACCTGATCAAAGCTACTAGGCTCACGCGGTGTGTACCGGTCAACAGGGGATGCTTACTCCTCCTACGCACCTGATCCCATCCCTGGTGTGTCCAGGGGTCCGTTTTGCCAACTCTTGTTTTTTGTATTCTATTTAGGATCTTACGAGATTGATCACTGTTCTGTTACTTTTGCTTTACATGATTGAAATTTTCGCTTATACCATAGTTCACCGGTGATTTGAAATGTGTTGTTTACCTTAATTTTAGGGTTGATATTTCATATTTATAACATAGCTGTATTAATTGATTATTTGTTTGTTTTTCGTCCCGTTGAAAATGTTTCACTCATATTGAGACGATATCATTGCCGGTGTAAGACTGCAAATTTAGACCTATACTTATCACTCATGGCTTTTAGCATTGAGGGTTCTTTTTCGTGCCACACATGCTGCGACACGGGACCTCCGTTTTTAAGGTCATATCCGAAAGACCCGTGATTCTCACTTCTAAATGCCGAGCTCTTGGCGAAGGAGCAATCACTACCTATTTTAACGTCTTAGGTTTGACGCGGCCGGTCAGAGCGCGGCGCTCGAACTCTTGGTATATACTATATCCAACTCCACTAGTAAACTGATTGTAGTAATATTGCATCAGCTCACCTGACAGTGCGATTTTGAACACTGTCCTGTTTCCTCTTTCACGTCTTGTCCTTTTTTCTCGTTTTAGGTTGCACGGGCAGCTTATGGTGTTCTGATTATTGCTATATTCTGGGTTTTTGAAGTGCTACCATTAGCAGTCACCTCTTTACTTCCGGTCGTAATATTTCCTTTGCTGGGAGTTGCCAAAGTCAGTGTAGTATGTTCCAGTTACTTCAAGGTAAGAATTAATGGCTCTCTTCAGCTGTAATGTAAAAGTAAATGGAAACCGGTAAAGCGTCCATTGAAACCAGAATTTATCCATTTCTTAATTTGCATGCAATGGTTTATTGCTAATTTCTGAATTCATTCATTGAAAATATGGATATATACAAGGTTTCTCTGTCTGTAGTAAATACTAGTATGCATGCACTTGTGCATTTGTATCCAAGAAAGACCCACGATCTGGTTGTGTTTAGTATGATAAATTTGCAATATTGACATCGATACAAGGAACTGCTTGAACAAAATACCGGTATAAAACTATGTACATGTAGTTAAATAACAATTATGCAATGACCCTCGAAACATCTGTTCAATATTGATAAAATTATCAGCAGACAAATCAACTATGTACAGTGGGTTTTATTGTATTCTAATGTTTGCATGGGAACTCTGCGATTGGCTCAGACAGATTTGCATACAGATAGAGGATGGTAGATGAAAATGCTTCGCAGTTCTACGTGGATTACCGAATAGAATGAAACGTTTGTATTGCATAATCAGCAGATATATCATTCTGTCCCCCGGTTTTATGTTTTCTTGATTTTCAGGACACATTGATGCTATTTCTGGGCAGTCTGATAGTGGCCGTTGCAGTGGAGAAATGGAATCTGCATAAAAGAATTGCTCTGAGAGCCTTGACGCTTGTCGGGCCGAATCCAAGATGGTAATCAGACATAATCTATGTATTGTGTGGTACTTGGAAGATTTTCCACCGTATTATCTATGTATATGCTAGGGTCAAGCTGTTAAGGACAGACGGTGTGTCTCCGACATTAATCCTATTATATATAATTATATATATATTTCAATGGCCTGGAAACATTGCTTATATATTTTATTTCTAAGCTACTCCTATATCTAATAAATGTATTTCAAAGGGAAAAATATATACTCGATATTTTATTTTTGAGCATATACATGGTTTTTGCATGCCTTAACAGGTACAATGCAAAATATTCAAACTCAAAAAGTGTCCTGGTAATATGGTCTAAATTATTTGCATAAACATGTTTTGATGCAAGTATGCATTATACAAAATTTTGAGGAAAATTATATAAAACTGAGGAATATACCGTCTGTCCTTAAGTCTACAAATATTGTATTCCTTTATATCAATGTTGCTATCAGAGTTATTTCCCCTTAGAACATAAAATCGCACAATGCAAATTGTTGTATAAAAGGATATGGAAATCCAGTAATCACACTAGCCCTGAGGGACCTGCTTGTCAAATCTGAGAACAAATTTGTGATATATTATGATTTAGAGATTAAGCAGAAATCAATTTTCGTATTAATGCATCATTTTTACACAGAATACTCAATTAGGAAACGATACTTTTATCATTCTGTAAAATTCAATTCTGACGCAAAAGTTTTTTTGTGCAAACAAATAGATGTCAAGACACAGTTTAATAACTCTAATACAAGAGAAACGCAATGAAAGAAGCTGCTGAGAAAATTTGGCTTTATAGATTTTCTTGTCAATGTGACATTCTGTCAGCTACGTTTTGTTACTGTCTCCATGAACAAATGAGTTTGGAAGTCAACAATATCGGCAATGTAAAATTGGGTGTTGCAGTACTCTTGAAAAAAATCTATTTTTGCACAGCAAACTTAGAAGGCCTTCGAGAAATAAATAGTGTGGCTAAAAACTCGTTTCTCTTAGGAAATTTCACGAATTAAACACTCTAAATGAAAGGTATATAGAAGTATCCATTAATTCCCAGCATGCATCTGTGTTCTGACATAACTTAGACACATTGCTGATGGAGACTTGGTCACTGTTACATGGACATAGCTAGTGCACGATAAAGATGTCTGAATGTCAAACACATACAATGTATATCAAGATTCAAAATCAATTAAAATATATGATTAAATATTTGGAAATAAACAAGATTGCCGTAAGATATCAAGTACTGCTGTATTTATCATGCAATTTATACACTGATTATTGATGAACAATTGGACCATAAAGACTGATCATTTTTGGTGTTGCAAGTTACAATAATATTTGTTTACTGAAATATTACTGATTCCGAGTCTGTATCAGAGTCTGATAATTTGCCATCTTCACCAGGAAATGTTTTCCTTATTTTCATCACAACACATGAGGGTATAACTGCTCTGAATTTTCCCCCAGAAGTTGACCACGTCTGGCCCAATTAATGAATTTGTNAGCTGACCACGTCTGGCCCAATTAATGAATTTGTCTATAGGCCTTAAATGTTGCTTGTTTGCAACAGAAATGTGTCAGATCACATAAACGTATGTGGACATGTTTACACACAAATGGCATGCTATGTTTATATTTTGACAAATACAGTATATATTTTCCCCCATTTTTGTTTGTGTTTTCTTACTTGTTATGTAAGTGCTCTGGGGTTCTTTTGTCTTTTGTACCTGAGATAGACAATGTAAGCTGTCTCGAAGATAGCAGGACTTAGACACACTGTGTCCAAGTCAGGGTGTAAAGAAATACACTTTGTGTGCATGTTTATATAATCCAAAACATAATGTTCACATTAATGACAACAAAGACACTACTTGAATGTAGGTCAAATGAAACAATTTTCACAAGCATACCAATCCAGAGAAATTCTTCTCTCATCAAAGTCAGTTGCTGGTGAGGAAGCATCAATCTTGGTTACAATGTCTTCCTCTGTAAACTCTGGTTCAAACTGATATCCAACTACCTCTGTCTCAATTATGATGATCGCATTTTCACGGTGTTACTAAGAGTTGATGCTATGTAATGTGTCCAGATGCAATGTGACCAACTGACGCTGGCCAGCATCAGTGCTGACCTCTGGTAGATGCTAAGAGATAACCCATCAGGGAGGTAATGGGTTTATCAATATGGCAGCTTTCATGGATTGTAAAGACTCGTTAATTTTTACGAAATATATCCTTACTGAAGAGAGCTATATCTTGATGATGTTCAGAATTCATTATATACATCAAAATGACAATTTAAAACCCTTTGTCATATTTTCACGAACACTTCCTTTAACTTCAAACACTCCATGTCTGATTTGAAATTGAATTTAAAAAATCATATCAGTTTATGTTATTGCTCTCTAATCTCAATAATACACCTTGATAATACAAGGGCTTTAAGGCATACTACATCTTCTCTCGCAAAAAAGCAATCGAGCGTTCGTTTTGCAGCGCATGATGATATTTCGATATACAATTCGTGCTTAGCTATTGAAGTTTGTCTTTTATTCTGACTATCTCTAACCTTTTTTTTAATTTACACAGGCTCATGCTGGGGATCATGCTGCCCTGCTGGTTCCTCTCAATGTGGATGAGCAATACAGCGACAACAGCCATGATGGTACCTATCCTGAGCGCCATTCTTCACGTCATGAAAGAATCAATGACTCAAGGTTGTTTATTTACATTCGTCTACATTATTTACAGCAGCAAATATTTTGTCCAAGTTTAAAGAAAATGACACTGACAAAAATAGGACATAGAAAATGAACGTGTATGGTTCTCACTCTTTTCCTTAAGTTGGAATTTACAAGTGAAGAATATGAAGTCAAAGAAAACGAACAGTGATCAATCTCGTAAGTCCCAAATAGAATACAAAAACAAGAGTTTGGCAAACACGGACCCCTGGACACACCAGATGTGGGATTAGGTACATAGAAGGAGTAAGCATCCCCGTGAGCCCATTGTCTTGATCAGGTAAACGGAGCTATCCGAAATCAAATTAGTGTATGAGAAATGGCTTAACAAGAATGTGTCATCTGGAAAATTTGCATTTCAGAAATCAAATTATCAAAATGTACTTGTACTTCATTCTCCACTTGAAACTGCCATCATATGGAGAAGAGTGATGTAAAAAATTTAATTATCTCATGATTCTTTGAATTTTCACGTAAATTTTTACATCACACGTTTAATTTTCAAGTCACACGTGAAATGTGAAAACGTTGGTCTTAATATATGGTGCTGTCTCTCTAGACCATTTTTTTTCTTCCAATTGCATCCATTACTAAATGAATTATTTTTTCAGACAATTTTGGTATGTCTTTTATAAAGCACATTTCATCTTGCTGCAGTATAGTCACTAATGAGTGCCTAATATTAAAATGGTCAATCACCGGAATATTGCACACTACGATATTTTATACTCATACTTGTACACTTGTAGACAGATGATCTTGATCTTATAATCTTAAGAATTATAAAGTATTCAGATAAACTGTACCAATGAATTTATTCTAATATAGCACAAAATTCCATAAACATATTATGGGATATGCTATCAAGCTTTTATTAACTAGTTTGATATTCTTTGTGTTTGTATGTGTGTGTGTGTGTGTGTGTGTGTGTGTGTGTGTGTGTGTGTGTTTGTTTGTACATTGGTAGACAAAAGATCTTGATCTTATAATAAAAATTCCTTATACGTATTATGGAATAAGTTACAAAGCTTTTATTAACTAGTTTGTTGTTGGGGGGGGGGGGGGGTTACAGTATGTGTGTTCGTGTGTTATCAGAAACAGGTCAGAAATACATCCAGAAGTGTTCTCTATTGTTACACACTGTGTAAATGACAAATTTTTCAACCATAGTTTTACTTTACTATTACTAAAACGTACATACTTTGAATAACTATGTAGTGACAATTTTAATCACTGTAATAAAGGTCAGAATGACGTCGATATTATTGTTTTCAACAGAGTATGTGCATGTTAATTAAATAGAAAAATCGTTATCATAATACTATATCCATAATGTTTTGTAAGTTTTTACATTGTGTTAGTGAAATAAAATTCCTGAACCTGGTATATTTCTACAGAACCAGCAGAGGAGACCGAGTTAGTGGAACAAGGAAACGCAGAATCCCAACCAAACGGTAAAACTGTGGAGACGTTAGAGGGAGAGGAAGTGATCATCAGGAACCGGGAGAAGGACGAGTAAGTGTCAGTAAAAATCAGTCAAGGACGCGTAAGTGGCAGGCAAAACCAGTCAAGGACGAGTAAGTGTCAGTCAAATCAGTCAAGGACGAGTAAATGTCAGTCAAATCAGTCAGGGGCGAGTAAGTGTCCGTCAAAATCAGTCAAGGGCCAGTAAGTGTCAGTCAAAATCAGTCAGGGATGAGTAAGTGTCAGTCAAAATCAGTCAGGGATGAGTAAGTGTCAGTCAAAATCAGTCAGGGATGAGTAAGTGTCAGTCAAAATCAGTCAGGGATGAGTAAGTGTCAGTCAAAATCAGTCAGGGATGAGTAAGTGTCAGTCAAAATCAGTCAGGGATGAGTAAGTGTCAGTCAAAATCAGTCAGGGATGAGTAAGTGTCAGTCAAAATCAGTCAGGGATGAGTAAGTGTCAGTCAAAATCAGTCAGGGATGAGTAAGTGTCAGTCAAAATCAGTCAGGGATGAGTAAGTGTCAGTCAAAATCAGTCAGGGATGAGTAAGTGTCAGTCAAAATCAGTCAGGGATGAGTAAGTGTCAGTCAAAATCAGTCAGGGATGAGTAAGTGTCAGTCAAAATCAGTCAAGGACGAGTAAGTGTCAGTCAAATCAGTCAAGGACGAGTAAATGTCAGTCAAATCAGTCAGGGGCGAGTAAGTGTCAGTCAAAATCAGTACACTGATTCCGTAATGATGTATGAGAATTATACAGACTTAGTTATCTATGTAAATGGATTTACCTTTGTTACACCTATGCAGTTAATTACATATGTAGATCCTTTGGAAACAATATTAATATCCATAATTCTTTCTCAGATAAACGGTCAACTTTCGCAGCTGGAATTCATTATACATCTCATTTGAAAAAAAAATTATGAAATTCCAAGCATGTAAAATTGTCATGATTAATTTTTAAGTAACAAATAACCAGAAAGAAAATTTGCATAAACATAATCTCATTTATTAAATTAACTGGATGGGCTTAAATCTGAATACGGACTATTAATTACAAACTGACCAGTCAAAGTTTGAAAACAGACTTACTAGGAACATGAAACAAAGTATAGCCCAGCTAAGAATACAAATAATGAAAAACACTGTAATACGACAGACACAGTGTACAACACAGCCGTAAAGCAAGGAAACATGATATCTCCCCAGATTAATATAGAAAGTGAAATTAGTTGTTCAGGGAATAATAAATCTATTTTGAGTTGGAGAATATCGATTTCACAATACTTCACACACGGCATTGAAGGATGGTCAAATTATTGAGATCTCCAATATATTTTATAAAATGAATATATGATATTCTAATGACGTTTTGTTAACTTTAAATATATACAAGAAGAGGAACGTGTGTATGGTTTCCAAGATAAGTTCCGTTGTTGTTGTAGTGATCCTACATTTTTCGAAAACATTACATGTAGTTGGAATTTGTCTTGTTTTAGCATGTTCTTGAATAGGCCGTTCCCATTTTTGTAACCAATTCCTCTTACATCATTTATTTGACATCCTTAAGACCTTGTACAGATGTAATAGATGCATTGGAAATGTGCATGCGTCTTTTTTTAGGATACCTACTTTGTGTAACCAACTCTTCCCACACTGTTTAGATCATGTGCATTTTAGCTGTTATAAAAACATTGAAGATAATTCTACCACAAGTACTTCAGTTTACTTTTATTTTGTCCATGTACTGCTGTCTTCATGATATAGATTAAATATTCTATAGCAACCCGATGATTTCTGTTCGTGAATGAGTTTTGATAAAACTAAGGTATTTAATTCATTGTAGAATTGGCAACACAAGCGGAGGTTGTAGGAGTTATCAATGCATGTCAAGTTATGTTTTATCATTATGTTACAACTTTTATTTTACCGGTGGTTATTTATTTATTGACCTAGCGTTGTGTATTCTGACATTATCGTAACATATGACCAAGAACGGAGAATAAACAGAAGCCATTTTGTTCTGTTGTACAGAGAGAGCAGAGACAGTGATTTAGATTCCACAACTCCCAACGAAACATTCGTCCGCCTCACAAAGACCTTCGCCCTCTGTACAGCATATGCCGCCAATATTGGAGGAATGGCCACGCTAACGGGGACCCCGCCCAATATCATCCTTAAAACTATCGCCGATGAGTAAGTCTGCAGATGCATGACATCTAGGAATGAGGAACACGTTTTATTGTTGCTTTAATGACAATGAAAAGTGAAGATAACGGACACTTAATCAATCTCATGCATTCGATAAACAATCTATAATACTCATCAAATGAATGTTTTCGGATAAGAAAATAACTACAACAGAATTATTTGTAGAAAGACACACATTCCTCTAACAATGCACTATTAAGGTTAATGTTTAATGTTTGCGACCTTGTGGATTCTATGCAATTTCTGCCAGAAAGATACAATTTCTTATGATTATTTTATAGCATACGAAAGGACAATGAATTATTGATGCCTTTCTGTATGAACAACACAGACAAATTAACAATTTATAACCTTAAACCTGATCTATATCGCACAATCTGATATTGGAAGTGCGATTGAAAAATAAATTAATTTACCAAATAAACATGATATTTAGAACACACTTTGAAAAGAAATTATTTTCAAAGTGTGTTCTAAATATCATATTTACTAGTATTTGGTAAATTAAAAAAGAAATCGCACCACTATTTTGTGATAATCCCTTTTCTGAAATATTTGTATACTGCAAGTCACGTACTGTTTGTTTACAGGGTATATGAAAAATCTGATGGAGAGTCCGGCATTACGTTTGCTAACTGGTTAATCATTGGGTTTCCTCTGTCACTTATATGTCTTATCATAACGTGGCTCTGGCTCCAAGTCTTCTTTGCTGGGAGAAGGTACCGTAACTTGATTGTTATTAGTTATTGTATCAATACTTTACATATTCATTGGAAAACAAACGATTATATTCAAGATTGAAACTATAAATAAAGCAAGCCTATGTAGATGAGAGATCCAGTACAGACGATGGATTGCGAATAAAAAAAATGTGGAAAACATCGGTATTTAAAATTATCTCACGCCACTTGTTGGGATTTAGAACTGATTCGTAAACATTTTACTTTGATTAGATTGAACTGTATACGATATTCATTTGCTGAAATTGGTTTTCCTCAATTGTTTGCAAACGTTATAAAATATTTCCAGAAATCTGTTGTTTTTTTTATGTTTTTATCCCAAACTAGTAAAAATATACTAATCCATGTAAAGAAAGATTTGAAAAGGTACACACAAAGCATTATGAATTAACAATTACAGGTAATTAAAGGTTCCAATCGAATTTTCTTTCGTACATATATTTTACAGATGCTTCAAGAATGATTCAGATTCTTATGAAAGTGTGAGGTTATATTTACGGAGAGCTTATAGACGGCTAGGTCCTATGACGTACGTATAATCCAATGTTTGATTGATTTTTTAAAGGGGCATGGACACGTTCTGAGCTAAAAATGTTCAAATTTTAGATTTTTATTTTTAATGTTTACAATGCTCACGTAGGGTATTTCTAATGGTCTGCAAAAATTTGAACGTCATTTTTTGAGATACAATTGAGATACAGGACTTACAATTCATCACTAAGTAAACAAAGGCTTGAGTCATGTTTTGTTTACCTACATTGAATATGCTAGTATACGTTCCGTTTAAAGCATATTTTTCATATTACAAGTTCATTCTGAACACAATTAAAACAGTTCCTAGTGATTCTCACATCTCATTTTGTTTTAAACATGGTATTTTCTGGGAAAGCAATCTTTATGTAACAAAAACAAGACTCGAGCCTTGTTTACATTGCGAAGAATTGCAAGAGCTGTATCTCTCTTGTAACTCAACATATGACGTTCAAATTTTTGCTGACCATTAGAATACCCTAAGTGAGCATTGTAAACATTAAAAATGGAAATCTAAAATTGAACATTTTTTAGCTCAGAACGTGTCCATGCCCCTTTAAATGAGAAGGTTGAAGTAACCAACAGTGATCAATTTTATAACTCCTATAATCAGAATCTATGAGTAGGGCTAACACAGAACCCTTGACAAACCAGAGATGGAATAAGGTGCCTAGGAGGAATAAGCAGCCCCTGCCGACCGGTCACACCCACCATGAACCCAATACAATGTATTTGAATTTTCGATAGGATAAGCAGAGTAATTCCTGTCAGTGTGTAAATAGCGTAATAATTGGTATGAAACCATAAAGGCAGCATTTGATCCAATCACAGGTTGTATTGGTAATCGACCAGGAACTTTTCGAAATTCTGACTTTAAACTAGACTGTTTCAACCCCTATAGCATCAACGTATTTGTTATCGTAAGTAGCCTTCTCAATTTAAAATCTGACTATACGTAGAAAAAGCCCTTGCATATCGAATCAGTTGAGAGACATAAGCAACATGTACAGGTGATTCTGAAATGTCGTTACATGATCTTGGAAGTTGATGATGGAAGAATTAAGCTGAAGCTAACTCATAAGGATGAGTTGTTAGTTTACTGTTAACATCTATGTTCAATAAAACTTGAAGCAGATAAGGAAGATTGTGTGGTATCTTTATTTCGAGTTCACTTAGATATGTCGAATCAACATCTATATGATAATGGAGAAAATATCCTCGATATATCTAAACGTCGAACTGAAGGCCGTAACACTATTGTTGTGTTAGCGAAGTAGTTTGATGTCAGATTCCTAACTAGACACCAGTTTGATCCTCGGGTCAAACCCAAAGTTGTTGGTGTTCTTTCCCAAGCGCATAGCATTACTAGTATTTCTTTATAAAAGTAGATTATTATCATTTTTATAACTTTTGGTTGAAGGATGTTACATACGTCGAAATCAAAACTCTCAGAAAGACCTTGTCAGATAATAACAACACATACATGTATTTATGCAACGTGTGCTTTACGTTTTTTGGTATATTGATTAAGTGGCAGCATTTGAATAAAGTTTCAAGCATCATTTTCAAATTGAGCTAATCCGTTATTAAATCGAGACAGGCTACTGACAAACAAGTGTTGATGTTGCAAGGGTGTCAACAGTATATGTTTAATGTAAGCTGTTCGCAAATTCTATGGTCGTTATAACGATCTATCTTCCAATACAACCTGTTATTTGGTCAAATGCTGTCTGACGCGTTTCATACCAAATGTTAGGCCGTTCTATATACGCTGATTCTGATTACAGATTACTCCGGGTTTTTTTTTTTTAAGATAAGGTTTCTTGGCGGTTGTGACCGGTCGACAAGGGATGTTTACTCCTCCCCGGCGGGTGTGACCGGTCGACAAGGGATGCTTACTCCTTCCCGACGGGTGTGACCGGTCGACAAGGGATGTTTACTCCTCCCCTGCACCTGACCCCACACTGGAATAGCCAGAATTTCGTGCTTGTCCAACTCTTAAATTGTATTCCGGATAGAATTTATGAGATCGATCACTGTTCCTTGTCTTCACCTGCTTATAATGAGCTGAAAATTACCAACGACATGAAGAATATTAAACTGTGAAATTTTGAGGATGTATTCTGGACAATAGAGCATTTACATAGAAAAAAAAAACAAAATAGAACTCACACTATCACTGAAACTAAGCTAGATATACTGAGATAAACCCAGAATATATATAAGCAATAAGAACGTATATCCCCAAGGAGATTCCGGATTGAACTGCTACATTCGATAGTTACAATTTAGAAGGTTGGTATTGTAATTTATTGAAGATTTCAGGAGAAGGTTGTGTTGGTTGTGTTCATTGTTCTGGCATTGCTGTGGATGACGAGAAAGCCCGAGGTGGTACCGGGATGGGGAGCTCTCTTTGCAAAGGGGTGAATATATCATTTAGCAAGAATTCTAAAGCTCGACTGGGATTATTCCCCACGAAATGGGCAGATTTTTCTATGTTTTATCTGTAGTTTTAAAATTTGGCTGAAGAGTTTACAATATGTCGTGATTGAACTATCTCCTCTCAAAGTTTACAATATTTCCTGACTGGCCTATCTTTGTCTCGAGGTTTACTTGATTGGCCTATCTTTTCCCTCTTTTTTAGGTACACTGGGGACAGTATAGCCGCTGTTGCCATTGCTGCCTTTCTGTTTGCTTTTCCCTCTCATATACCTTGTATACATAGAGGTAATTTTACCATTTACAAAACATTTTAGCCACCCAGTGTTACACACTACTAAATGTCATATGTTGTAAATAAATCCACTTTCTGTTCCATCCTCACACAGCATGCTTTATACCAGGGTGTACTATGAAATGTATTGTAAACCTGAGATTGTACAAAGTACATATGAAAAAATAAAGTTAGCGTCTACGTGGAAGAAGAGAACAAGTTTTTGTTTTGTTTGTTAATTGTTTGCGCCCCATTCGAAAAAACGTTAGCGTCGAAGTGAAAAAGTTTTTGTTTTGTTTTGTTTGTTTATTGTTTACGCCCCGTCCGAATATTTGTCAGTCATGCAGAGACGTTCTAAGGTTTAGGTGAAGAATCAAAAGATACAACCTATGTATGAAGCTGAATGCCGTACGAGTGAGGAATTTTATTGCCCCAACACCTACCGTGACACAGGGCCTCCGTATTACCATCTTTAAAATTCAAAAGACCAGTGGTGTTTACTACTAATGTCGGGTGCTATTCACAATCGATGTTAAACTTCTCTGGCATGTCACTCCTACGAGATGGAGAGTCGAACGGAGCTCCCTAATCACTAGGCTATCGCTTCCAGTAGTATGACTAAACACCCTAACCACTAAGATAACTTTTTCGCACTAAGATAAAGCGTTTTGTTTTTGTTTTGTATGAAAGGGCTAGGTTAATGGAGTAACGTTGTTTTTGAATGATTAGAACTACTAATCTTCACGAAAAGTTAAGATAGTGAAATTTTGTTTCAAAGACAAGAGAACGGATGAGGAAGAGGGTGCTGTCGACGACGAAAGTAATTCCTCTAACGAAGATAGATGGAAGTTCCAACCTCTTCTGGATTGGGAGACGGTGAATCAGAAGATACCATGGGGTGTTCTTCTGCTGATGGGTGGAGGATTTGCTGTGGCCGCAGCCTGTGAGGTTTGACACTTTGATGTATGTATGTAGGTTACAACACCAAATCGCGTTGGTTTTTCCAGTACAGTTGGTTTTAAATCACTTAGAACAGTTTGATTATGGTGTTTGGTTGTGTTTGTGAATATACCCACGTATCTAAAGTATCTACGAACACGAGCTAAAGGAAAACTTGTAAAAAACGAAGTTCATCAAGCTATTTCGGATGTGCTCTTCTTCTCTTGCCATAAATTCCACATTAATTTTGTTCTTCGAGTTGACAAACAGGGATTAACTGAGTCAATGTAGAATCACTATATTGAAGGAAGGATTGCTAAAATTAATGGAATGACATTAGGCTTAGCATCAAGATATTTGTTTACATGGCATTTTTAGAAAATGAGGACGCAAATATAATATTCTGTGGTTGACATGCTTTACTTGATTTGATTTACCCTTTAAAAGATGTATTTATTTAGCATGTACTACATTGTTCAAATTTAGATAAACTCTGCAGTCTAAGAAGCGGGGAAATTGAAAACCATTTTATGTATATACAAACAAAGAACCTGAATAAGCTTCGTTGTAATACCCTTTCAAGCATACAGCTGAAAAATTTACCAATCCTAATGTACAGTACAAGTCCATGTATTTTAGAGTAAGTATTCACATTTATGTTTATGATAATTTTTATTTTTGCTACAGTCTTCAGGTTTATCTGAATGGGTGAGTTCGCAGCTAGCTCTTGTAATGAAGAGTATGTCCACGTCCCTAGCAGCACTCCTTCTGTCTCTGATGGTTGCTGCAGCGACCAATGTGACGAGCAACTCCGCAACAGCAACCCTATTTCTTCCAATTGTTGGCAATTTGGTACGGTGAAACACTTGCAACATTTTTATGATTTACTTACGATAAGATTTTTCTTTTGTTATGGTTCAAGTCATACTCCTTCTTTCGAAATTAATGTCTCTTTTTTTGGCGTGATTGTTTGAGATTTTGTTGCTGTACTTTGATTTTGATACAGCTTGCTGTGTACTGTAGCTTACTTTTGAATAACTACAGAGTTTTAGTCTGTCAGGAGTTTTAAAGCACTTTGCATGAAATTTTGTTTTATAGTTTAATTCTTGTGCTTTGAGATATTGAAAATATAACTTGCTTTTCAGCTTCCAAATGTACAACGTGTTCACATCAAGCTTGACGTTTTGTCACAAATGAGTAGACATGAAAAGAACAGTGATCTATCTCATTAATCCTATGAAAAATACAAAATCAAAAGAAAGGCAAACGCATACCCCTGACATACCAGAGGTTAGGATTTGGTGCTAAGGGGGAATAAACACCCTTGTTGACAGGTCACAACCGCGGTGAGCCTTGTATCTTGATCAGATAAACAGATTAATCCATAGAGAAAATCAACATGTATGATTACGTTTAACACATTGTTTACTTCGGCAATTCATATGTAAAGAACGGCTTAACAATTGTTATGAAAAACAGCATTTGACCCACTGATAGCTTGCATTTGCAAAGGAAATCATTATAATGACCTTAGAATTTGCAACATGCTGGCATTAAACGAGTCTGTTTAAACCCCTGCAACATCAACTTATTTGTGAGTAGCATGTCTCGGTATAAGAATTGATTATACGCAGAACTTGCTTCCTCGTTTTGGATCAGTTGAGAGAGATACAAACACCGTATGTAGGTAATAAAATGGAATATTGCTACACATATACGGGAAGTTGACGATGGAGAAGTTGAATTTATCTTACTTTTTAGTTTGTAGTTGACATCTATATATGTTCAATATGATACCTAAATAGGAAGCAGATATGAAAGACTTTTGAGAATTTGGATATATCGAATGGACGAGTATTGTTACATAGATAAAAATATTGCCGATATATCTAAATGTCAAGTTAAGGACTGCAGCAAGAATTTTTTCTTCTTATATGGAAGCTTTTGAATAAATTCTGCCTCACTTGAATAAATCATAATTTGTGCCCATGGGAACTCCAACAGAATGTAGGAAGACCTTATCACTAGAGACCAAGTAAATATTGTCCATGAGGAACTCAAACATTTTTAAATATTAATTTCAGAATACTTGTGCGTAGAATCAAAGTAGGATTTGGCAAAGTAAGTTTGGATGACTAATAAGCACGAAATATCGACATTTCCCCGAAATTTCTCCTTGACAGCAGTTAGTATTTTCGTGAGGTTTTGGTAGAAGACTTACTGAATCTTGAAATGTATCTTTGTTTAAAGGGTTTTGTCTGTTATTCCATTAACCGAGATATCATTGTTTTTAAAAACCTGAAGCATGATTTTGAAGAATTGTGTCTTTTGGAAGGGAAATTGGAGTGTAAGTTGGATTATCAAATGTAGAATTAAGTCCAGAAGTTCGTTTAAAATACAGATGTAATAATGACCGCAACAAAAATAATATTGTTAAAGATTTGAATTCTGAAAGCAACACATATTCCTCAGGTAGCCTATGTAATTTTTCCATCACGTCTGGTTTACTAAACACACATATTAAAATTGGCATACTTTTACATGAGTTATGAACTTTTATTATGAAAAATGAGGAGCCGGTAGAAGTATGCTTTGTATTAACAATACTCCCAGCTTGCTTGTAATTTTCACACAGTGGAGATGAGGCAACTACCTGCTGTTTTCGGTCATTATCACTCTAGACTTCATTACACACATGGGGAACAGAATGTATGACGTCACAATCCCTAATTTCTAATAAATGTCGGAAATGCTTGAAACATTTAGAAATGGGAATAAAAACAATTTGTAATGTTATATTATTGAAATTGAAAATTATATATTTATTTCCAACGATTCTGTCAAATATGATATACTATGTTAACAATTGTACGATGCTGCTGTAGACTCAACTGTGCGTTCCAATGACGCAAATGCACATGAAAAAATTATAGCCAATTATCCTAAGGGATATAACCCATTCTTAATATCAAGAAATTCTTTGGCTACTGTGGCGCAGTGGTTTGGACGCTCCCTTCGTATTCAATTCTCGATCTTAGCGACGCGTCAAACCTAATGCAGTTAACACCATATTAGGCAGTCCTTGTTCCGTTGTCAAGCGAGTGAAGTTACAGATCTTTTGTACGAAAGCCCAGAAGGCTCATTCGACCAATTCTAAATTCAAAATCCAAAATTCGAAATTCAATATTCGAAATCCAAGATTCAAGATTCAATATCCAAATCAGCCATCAAAATCAAGAATTCATACTTCAAATTTCCTTTGTAGTTAATAGACCCAAGCGCTTGTGAATTTGCGGGTGAAAATACTATAGTTTGGTAGGGAAATGATATATACTGGAAAGTGTAAGTTGTAGAAAAAAGTGGAAAGGGCAGTTTCTTGGTCCACGTGTATATGGGCACATTAGTGTTATGAGAAAGTCGATTCCGTTGTATTTTATGGAATCACTTCCCCTTAAGAAATTTTTGATTATATAAAATAAATACAATATTTATCTTTCTGTAAGATTATTTCTGTAAATTTGCCAAGCAAGAATTTATAATATACATATTTATATTCAATCTAGGGTAAACATTGAAAGCATAGGACATGGTAGTATTATATTGACTATAAATGTGTAAACAACTTTTTAATTTTTATATTGAAGTTTTTCTTGATTAGGTAATTGTAAATTTGAACATGACAGTTTTAGAAATAAATAGATATATTGAAAGATTGATTACTTACTGCTTAACGTCACACTCGATAATATTTGCACTCGCATAGAGACGTTGACCACTGCGGGTGAAGGAATCGCTTATTACGACACGCAAAGGGATGCTGGGGACCTAATCTAATCTGGACCCCCCGCGGGTATAAAAAGAGAAATTCGGTCAAAATCCAAATGAATCGAACTGTCACGTATTCAAATGTTGTTATTTTCAGAAACGAATGACTGAATTCATGCCTCTTTTTAAGACGATGGTGTTAAAACGCTGAACGAACAACGGAACGAAATCTAAAAAATAAATATTATGATTAATGTAGTTCAAAAAATGACATAAATCGGGGGGGGGGGGGGGGGGGGTGTCATTTAAATCGAAATCAGAATTTAGGAATTTGTTTACAAGCGTTGAAATTATCTTCTATTTGAATTATACAGCATGAATTGAAAGGTAAATCAAATGCTTGTACATGTATAAGAGTTTACATGAAGAATCTTGAAAATTCGGCATTGGTAAAATTGTCAAAGAGCAGCGACACTTGCGGGCAAAGAACTCACAAGATTTGTAACACAACACCCCCTCTTTCCGGAGTAAACGTCTTTGAATCAACACACATGACAGCATGGGCGTGGAGCCGGGTGGGGTGGGGGGGAGTATGTTTTGCCCCTCCCCCCTTTTTTTCAAGTAACTTTTTTTTCTGCTACATGTCACATAATTAAGAAGTCCCCTCCCCCCCCACCCCATTTGGTGTTTATAGAAGTTTGCCCCCCCCCCCTTTCTTTCAGTGTTTTATTATCCCCTTTTTTATTTTGCTTGTCACACTATTTAGAAGTTTGCCCCCCCCCCCTTTCAGTGTGCTATTAGCTTTTTCTATATAATTTTTTTGGGGGGCTTGTCACAATATTTAGAAGCCCCCCCCCCCCCCCCCCCCCCTGAAAAATAGTCCTACGCTATGAACAGTTTGTATGTATAAAATAATGAAGAATCATGATCTTTTCAAGTCAAAAGTTACATGTAAACTTATTGTCTTCGATTTAATCATCCTTTTTACCAAACAGAGACTTAGTGTCCGCAGCACTGCAATCCTAAATAATATCAATAGGTAGGACTTAGGACTTACTAAATATATGTACATGTAGGTTTATCATAACGAAATGACCTTTTTAAACATAATTCTCTTCCATACATCATGAAATAAATTTGATAATTCCTCTCACTAGGATCATAAACCTCAGATTCCAGTTTCTTGTGTGTGTTGTGTGTGTGGGGGGGGGGGGGGGGGATATTGTTAGATACTCTTTCCTTTCCGGTTTAATTCAATATTATTTCGGGGGGTTTTTTTTGGGTTTTTTTTTAGGGTCAACCAGTTTGTGTACATACATCCACTTTACATGAATTGACCCCAAATGAGGCAAACCTTTCGCATATCGGAATCACTCGCTTTAGAATGTTCAACGTGATAGATAAATGTACAAGTATATTATACCGAGTGTAGCGTTCAAATCAAAGTCTATTTCATATTGTTTTAAAATACATGAACTAAAGATTATTATTCCATCGTTTTCAATATTCTGTTGGGGGGTGGGGGTGGGGTTGGGGTTAGGGGGATATTCATTAGATAAACTAACAAATCTTCTCTGAAGTGAATGCCAGAGTAAAGTAACAAAGTTTGAAAGGGTCAGGGTATATCATAGTTATGTATATTCATTTATTACACAACAAATTGTCAAAATCGAGGAGGGGAGGGGCGTCAGAAAATGACAAATTCGGAGAAAAGGGAATGGTACCCATAGGTGCTCACTTAATTCAAACTACATAATCATTAATTAGCATGGAGTATATGAAACGGCAGATTCTGAGAATGACTCTCCATTCCCTTTGTAATTTCTAATTTCTTGTCCATAATAAGCTTAAAATCATTTTCCGTTTCGTTCGCATTTAGCAATACCCCTCTTATGACGTCACCTGAGACACTTGCATTATTAAATTTTATGTGACAAATGACCAATTTTATTGACTCCATGAACTGGTGATGTCCAGACTTTCAAGAGTGAATGGCTTAACTTTATATATAAGGGACTGGACCAGTTTTAAGTCACATGGAACTGGGGGGAAAAAAGAAGGGGGGGGGGGGGTATGTACATTTGTACCCATTGACTAAAACTCGGCTTGACATTATTCACTGCCACTGGCCAGCCCACGGAGAATTTGTAATAATCTATCATAGATACTCTGTGTTTTAAAGGAAATTATATCTAACTAACTTACTGTAAACATTAGGATGGCGTACCTAAGTGCTGTTTTGATAAACGATGTCGTACCGGACCTAATATTGACATAATATTGTGTTTTTCAATTTTGCAATGACAATAGACATCGTGATTGCACAGGTGCTTTGTGGACAGGACTTCCAGTACCCCCCCCCCCTTATATTTTTTGAAAATTAATTCCTTGAGTATTTCGGGTGTATTTTTAATAAAATATGCAACCTCAGAGTGTATCCTATTCAATGCAATGCTCAAATCTCGTAATAGAAAGAGCCGGTCTTTTAAAAAATGGCATATCACCGATAATGGAAGTCCTGTCCACAAGCACCTGTGCGTGATTGTATCTACACTGACCGAATAAATATAAACTTTCATATAAAAATTAAAAAGTTGTTACTTATTTATAGTCATTATAAATACTACGGTGTCCTATGCTTTCAATGTTTATCCTAGATTTTATATAAATGTGTAAATATATAAATTCTTGCATGACAAAAATACAGAAATATCTTACCCAAAGAAAAATGTATTTATTTTACAGAATCAGAAATTTTTTTAAGGGGAAGTAATTCCATAAAATACAACGGAATCGCTTTCCTCACAATACTAATGTACCCATATGCACGTGGAACCAAGAAACTGCCTTTTCCACTTTTTTCTACAACTGACACTTTCCAGTATATATCATTTCCCCCTACAAACTATAGTATTTTCACGCGCAAAATCACAAGCGCTTGGGTCTATAATTTGAAGTATGAATTCTTGATTTTGATTGGCTGATTTGGATATTGAATCTTGAATCTTGGATTTCGAATATTGAATTTCGAATTTTGGATTTTGAATTTAGAATGTCGAATGAGCCTTCTGGGCTTTCGTACTTTTGGATATGATCTCAGAAACAGAAGTATGATATAGGTCAATGGTATCATCGATCGTAACTACTCGGCTGTTTCCGTAACCGGTTACAAGGACGAGGGTGATCCGATTTATATTTCTATGTCCCTACAATTGACACTTAGATGTAAGGGGGTTATACAGGAATTACCTTGTGCGATTGTCCTCCCATCCGTTTGTAGACATGATTTGTCCACAGTGTACTTGAATTTATTAAAATTGTGTATATTATATTAATCTTACGGTATATGTTCGTCATAAAGACCTAGTTTGCCAATACATCCGCCATTTGGTCAAATGCTGTTTGACGTGTTTCATTCCAATTGTTATGCCGTTCTTTTGCACACTGAATTTGACTATGGATTACTTCGCTTAAAGGCCTCACGTTGGATGTGACCGTTCGACAGGGGATGCTTACTCCTCCTAGACACCTGATCCAACCTTCGGTATATCCAGGAATCCGTGTTCACCTCTTTAATTTGTACTCCGTATAATATGATGTTGCTTGTCGCCTTTTCATGAAGTTGTTCACCGATTTTTGATTGAGAGGTTTTAAAACGTCTTCATTGTCCAGAGTATATCTTGAAAACCATTTCTTATTCAATGGACACAAACTGAATGTTTTAGTCCCATTGGGACACGTTTTGTTTTGAATATGATGTATCTAAAATCATAAACACAAGCAAAAAAGACATCAATTAGTCTAGAAAAACTTATATATTTTGAAATGAATTAACTCTAAGCATTTTTAAGAATGTCGTTATTTGAAGAAAACAAGAAGTAGGTAATAATGTTTGCGAAAAGGTGTTGAATCAATACTGCTATTTTCCGTTTATTTGTAGGCTTCCAATACTTCTTTCCCAACATTATAATTGTTTTCCCTCAAAGTGGAACTGTTGAATTTGTCTGTTGTATATTTTTTTTATAATCATTATTGCCAATAAATTTCTCGCTTGTTCTATTGTAGGCGATTGATTTAAAAATACATCCGCTTGCCTTTATGGTTCCGGTGGCCATTTCATGTTCTTTTGCGTTCTTGTTACCTGTTGGTACACCGCCAAACGCAATCGTCTTCTCTACAGGGTATCTAAAAGTTAAAGATATGGTAAGTTTTCATTGGTCATGTTTTCAAAATATCAACATATAATTATTCATATCTGCAGCATATAATTATTCATACCTGCTCAATGAGTTCACCAATATTACATGTACATGTATGCTTCATGATAGGCTTGGTTTTTATTACCATGTTTGTATGAATGTTGAGGTAGAATTCAGAAACAAATCTATTTATACTTCCGAAATACATGTAAAAGATAGAAGGGTATTCTCTCTTGGTCTTTTTGTCCTGCTATAATTTTAACCTTGGTTCTAATGTTTAATGGTAATTAACAGTAATTAACAGATAGTGGCATATTTAGGCAAATCTAAATGCTTGTAGCAAGTTGCCTCTAGCTACATGTATGTTTAGCGGGTCAAAGGGCATAACATGTAATGTTTTAGCGGGTCAAAGGGCATAACAAGGTATGGTTTAGCGAGGTCAAAGGGCATAACATGTTTGTTTACCGGGTCAAAGGGCATAACATGTGTGTTTACCGGGTCAAAGGGAATAACATGTATGTTTTACCGGGTCAAAGGGCATAACATTAATGTGTACCGGGCCAAAGGGTATAACATGTATGTTTACGGCCAAAGGGATAACATGCATGTTACCGGGTCAAAGGCATAACATGTCAATGGTTTACCATGGTCAAAGGGCATAAACATGCTACGAATCAAACAAATGGTGTCATGACAATAATTTGTGAAGGGTTCGATTTTTAAATTTGAGCATAAAATACAGAAGTTTAAAAACAGTAGACGAACGTTAGGTGATATATAAATTCGTCTACATTTGATGAGGTCTCAACAAGTATTACATTTCATTTTAAATGCATTTATTCATTTTTATACCCCCCGCAAACAAAGTTTGCAGGGATGCTTACTCCTCCTAGACACCTGATCCAACCTTCGGTATATCCAGGAAATCCGTGTTCACCTCTTTAATTTTGTACTCCGTATAATATGATGTTGCTTGTCGCCTTTTCACTTGAAGTTGTTCACCGATTTTGATTGAGAGGTTTTTAAACGTCTTCATTGTCCAGAGTATATCTTGAAAACATTTCTTATTCAATGGACACAAACTGAATGTTTTAGTCCCATGTGGGACACGTTTTGTTTTGAAATATGATGTATCTAAAATCATAAACAACAAGCAAAAAAAGACATCAATTAGTCTAGAAAATTATATATTTTTGAAATGAATTAACTCTAAGCATTTTTTAAGAATGTCGTTATTTGAAGAAAACAAGAAGTAGGTAATAATGTTTGCGAAAAGGTGTTGAACAATACTGCTATTTTTCCGTTATTTGTAGCTTCCAATACTTCTTTCCCAACATTATAATTGTTTTCCTCTAAAGTGGAACTGTTGAATTTGTCTGTTGTATATTTTTTTTATAAATCATTATTGCCAATAATTTCTCGCTTGTTCTATTGTAGGCGATTGATTTAAAAATACATCCGCTTGTTTTATGGTTTCCGGGTGGCCTTTCATGTTCTTTTGCGTTCTTGTTACCTGTTGTACACCGCCAAACGTCAATCGTCTTCTCTACAGGGTATCTAAAAGTTAAAGATATGGTAAGTTTTCATTGGTCATGTTTTCAAAATATCAAACATATAATTATTGATATCTGCAGCATATAATTATATTCATACTGCTCAATGAGTTCACCAAATTAATTTCAAAACTATTAGATATATGCAGCTACATATGCTTCATGATAGGCTTGGTTTTTATTACCATGTTTGTATGAAATGTTGAGGTAGAATTCAGAAACAAAATCTATTTATACTTCCGAAATACATGTAAAGAATAGAAGGGTATTCTCCTCTTGGTCTTTTTGTCCTGCTATAATTTTAACCTTGGTTCTAATGTTTAATGGTAATTAACAGTAATTAACAGAATAGTGGCATATTTTGGCAAATTAAATGCTTGTAGCAAGTTGCCTCTAGCTACATGTATGTTTGCGGGTCAAAGGGCATAACATGTATGTTTAGGCGGTTCAAAGGCATAAACATGTATGTTTTAGCGGGTCAAAGGGTCAAAGGCATAACATGTGTTGTTACGCGGTCAAAGGGCATAACATGTTTGTTTACCGGGTCCCAGAAGGGCATACATGTATGTTTACCGGGTCAAAGGGCATAACATGTATGTGTACCGGGCCCAAAGGGCATAATTAAATGTTTACGGGCAAAAGGGATAACATGCATGTTTACCGGCTCAAAGGGCATAACATGTATGTTACCGGTCAAAGGCATAACATGCTACTGAATCAAACAAATGGTGTCATGACAATAATATTGTGAAGGGTTCGATTTTTAAAAATTTGAGCAAAAATAAGAAGTTTAAAAACAGTAGACGAACGTTAGGTGATATATAAATTCGTCTACATTTGATGAGGTCTCAACAAGTATTACAATTTCACATTTAAATGCATTTATTCATTTTATTACCCCCCGCAAACAAAGTTTGGGGTATATTGGAATCATCTGTCTGTCCGTCCGTCCGTTTGTGCAGATTCGTGTCCGGGCCATAACTTTCTTTTATTCCTT
>CAJDSM010001523.1:0-12161 GCA_903981925.1 Ostrea lurida
CTATATATATATATATATATCAATATATCAATATATCAATATATCCATGTTTGTAGAACTAACATTCAGCTTATGTATATATGTATATAACTTATATAACTTATTCATTTCATGCTTCGTTATTAACCGATTGATGTAACTAATTTGTTGTAGTTTTACAGCATTGTCGCAATATTCCGATGATAATTCATTAAAAAAAATTGAAGTAAATTCGGTCGGCCCATCCTATTGCACACAATAATTGTTTCGTGTACCGTATATATGCTGAATTATGTCACGTGGAATTAAGTTTAATGATTTAAAAACTTTACTTACAGTAAACATTTAGTTGAATTATATAATTGTATATTGATACTTTGTTACTTCGCCATTTTATATCACTTAGTCATATGTTGACTGATTTGTTTCATACCCTTTGTTAGACCGTCCTTTTCGTACTAGATTTGACGACGGGGAACCCCGTTTACTTTGTTTCGACTACGGGCTCACGGCGGGTGTGACCGCTCAGCAGAGGATGCTTACTCCTCCATGGCACCTGATCCTGCCTTCGCTTTTGTCGGAGGTCCGTGTTGCCCTACACTCGATTTTGTGTGTATGTTTTTGGGACTATGACTACGTTTAACACATTGTTTACTTCGCCATTTTATATGTAAGAGTTAATGACAGTTCAACAACCTTTGTACCATTATGCCACTGGGCCCAGGGTATTGATTAATTAAAGATTTATTGTTCTTGTAAATCACCTAGTAAACTCCTCTTCCCTGTGGGCGTGGTTCTCATGCGAGGTAAAGATGGCTAGGTCTATACAATATATTCACACTATGGACTCTACAAGCATGTTTGTATATCGTCAATAATCATGAATGTTTTAAAATTCCACAAATACCAATTCATTAGATTCAATTCTAGAGGTTTATGTTATCAAACTAATTTAAGTGTTATGGGTTATTTATGAGTTGAATCGATCTGAACTGGTAGAAGAGATCTAGAGCAGCGAAAATTTGCCATGTGACAACGTATGATGCACAGTCACTACCACAATTATCTATAATGTGATACGATTACATCATTGATGTGGAATAAATATACCGTATTACAAAATATATGAAAAAATTGCTCCCGGAAAAAACGGCAAACAACATTAAAAGCCGTTAAGTTTTATGACAGAAAGTGATCATTCGCTTCAATAAAAGATGAATCATTTTTAACCGGGTACCATAGCGTAGGCTATAGGGATATCCTATCTTCGCGTAGTAATCCGGAAATGACCCCAACAACCGCCAAAATAAACTTACACTCTTCATAATCAATCCATCGTAGTTTGGTTTTGAATGCAAAATCCATAACTCTTTAAAATTTTACACCAATTTTCGATATTCAAAACATTTGAAAGTTTAAGGATTTTGTAGTAGTGTAGCGGACAGTATAAAAGGAAACTTGTACTGACTCGCTAAGGAGCTACCTTTTCTGGCAATATTGTAGAGTTTCTATCTTAATCACGCAAAGGTTAAGCAACGGCGAGCCGTGTAGGACATGGACTGGTTCTGATGGGCCTGCTTCAGGTAGACCGTAGAGTTTCGTCGGAGCTCTTGACTTTGTGTTCATGCGTCCGGCGTCAGCGCAGGTTGTCCACGGGAACGACGGATGCCGTGGCGGAATAGGTGTCAATCAATGCTTAGATTTGGGACAAAATTAAACTTTCCTGAGCGACTGAAAATGTAGCGGACAGTATACAGGGAAGTTGTACTGTCTGCACCTCGTTATTGAGCTAGCTTTAATTTTAGCGATTTATGTAGTAGAGTCTCTTGATCACACAAGCTAAGCAACGACAAGCGTGGTCAGCACCTGGATGGATGACCGCTACACGTTACAGTTAAAATTTGGCACACATAATGTCTTATTATCAGACAAACGAAGACAATACCACGCTTATTTAACCAAGGTTGTTGTCACGGGTAGAAAAAATGAAAAAAATAATTATAATGTTGCTATAAAAGATTTATCTTTCTTAGATCAAGCTCCCGACAGCCATTATTAGAACTGGAAGAATTTACGGTGTTTTCTGAAAACTAATCCTGCTTAGAAAATGATACTCGAACCATGCTAAATATCATGCTTTACCAAAGTATCATATGTCTATGAAAATGCTTGAATATTGCTGTTCAAATTTGAGAAATTGATTTTAAAAAATGAAAAATTTTAAAAAATCCTTGCATATTCCGATATAAAACGTTAAAATCCCATTACTAGTATGAGTCCACTGCGATACTTAAAATACCATGATTTGAACAATCTTTTATAGATTATATATATATGTACATGTATCACTAAAATGTTATTAATTCTATTGAAAAAGTGAACCCCACCGTCATTCGTGTATTTCATATGTATATTCTCATTGCAAACTTATAGATATTTAGAGGTACATCAAATAAAACACTCAGTCTGGTGACATAAAAGGACATCCCTGTCCAATCAGTCCAGATATAATGTATATTCAGTGGAACATGGACGTACAAGTAGCAGACGGTTAAAACCACAAAAGACATAACTTCCTGTCAACTTCTGCAGTAGCGTAATTTTGTAAACAGGGAACTAAAATCACATCGTATTTTATCCCATTGTGATCACAGTTTTTCAACATGCCTGCCCTTGCGATTCAATTTGATGTAAAGTACATTGTAATACTTCTGGTTTTCTTCCGTGCGTTTCCTCATCTCAGATGACACTCAATACACAATAAATAAACGATAGGCATTAGGGCTCTTCTCAAACACTTACGATAATAACATCTTTGCTAAAATCCACTGTTTTAAACTTCTCGGGAGGATAAGTTAGAATTACATTCGTCCACTACATAACGTTTTAACTTTTCGCCGATCAATAGTTATGTATCCTTTATTTTGGAGTCTCGTGTGGACTTCTTTCATTGGATTTCTATTATAATGATCTTATTTGTTATGTCGCAAAAATATGTACCATAATTATAACAATTGTAACACAAAACAATCACACAGTGTACATTGAACGGACATTTAAAGACGAAACTGGACATCAAATGTCCAAGACTCGTTCAAACCACAATGAAAGTCGTGAACGAGATGCAATTTTTAAAGTTTTGCTTCATAAAATGTCATTATTTTCGGTCTCGTAAAACGTGTGAATATTCTTTTCTTTTACTTAATAACTTAATAAAACACTGCACTCTAACACAATATGGAAAAACAGATGTTTTTTTTCGGTATATGTAAGTAAGCCGCAAAATAATTCGTTGTCATCGTGACTAGTGTAGGAAAAACTCCGATTCAAGCCCAACTATTTATGACATTCGGTTATTTTGTAGGAAGAGTCAGCTTTACCAACTCGGGTATATTTCCGGGTAGTTATAGTATAAGAGACAGGTAACAGAAATGAAGAGAAGGGCAGTTCACTTGAAAGACTTGAAGAAAATAAAGATAACAAATATCGTGTTTTAAAGAAAAAGAGGGAGAATGAGTGGGCCGGGGGGGGGGGGGGGGCAGCCGGAAAATCCTACCGGTTACGTCTTAAACATTACAGAGCAGAATTCTCGAACGAAGACTCTTGGTGTGTCTAAAATACATTACTGTGTACAATGGTTTTTCAATGTGTCCCATGACCGTCTTTAGATTTTTGTGTTAAAAGTCAAACGTCGTATGTGAGGAAGTAAGAGAAAACTTTATCAATCTTCTACCCGTGTGGAACACATGTATACAATTCTAGTCACGGAGCATAAACAGAGGCGTTCATTGGTTCTCAGATGTAGGTCAATATCTGCATTTAATAATATTCTGTGCAAAATCAGCCGTTTGCTGCACACGAACATAAACAGAGCGCTCATTGGTTGTTAAATGTAGTTCAAAACTGCATTGGATATTATTCTCTGCAAAATCAGCAAATTGCTGTTGTACTTTATACCGATCGATCACTAGTATTCATTACATAAATAGATTCATGCCAATCACGTGATATTAGGGGTTATCTTCTTAAGGAGAGTGTATCTTTGATATTACAAGATTTAACGGATAAAAGGCAAATAAAGCAATATGGGAACAAAATGTTTTCAAAGATAAATTTGAGTTCAATGATCATAAATAAAAATGAGTATGAAATATAAAATAAGTGAAAATTTTATTTTTTCCTGACAATATGTACTAGGCTTAGAGTTGGGTGTGGAAAGAACTGCTGGCAATAGAATTGAAATAGATAAAGACGTTTATGACATTTTCAGAAAAAAAATCCTTTAAAGTACTTTACAGTTTGTGTACATTTTTTTGGTATTTAATGACTGACATTTTCATTTCGAATTTGAAATCCGTCAATATAAATCATATACGGTACCAATTTTTATGCACCAGATGTGCATTTCGACAAACTATGTCTCCACAGCGACGCCCAAACCGAAACGACCGGAATACCGAACATGAAAGTAAAACTTTATAAAAGTGATCAATGTAGTGCCAAAAGATTGGGCCAAAAACTTTGAAGGATCAGAGCTATGCCAGAGGGAGATAATCCTTAATTTTGATATGAATTTCTAATTTTACCACTGCAATTAAATACATATCCGTATTTCAAGCTAGTAACATAGTACATAGCAACTGGGCTGTAGAGAATTTATCTCGTTATACAAAAGATTATTACTCGTTCTAACGAAATAACTTATCTCCTTATAGCGAAATATTACATCGTTTATAACTAGATCATTTAATTTTATTTCACGTGATCACCTAGCGCCGATTCTCATTGGTTAAAACACTTTTAAGAATTGAAGTGATTTTTCGACCACGTACCTGAACAACAAGTAAAGTCTAATAAACATTATTTTGTTGTTGTAATATAAAATTATGATAAGAAATAAATTCTTATATTTTTCTCGGTGATACGCAGGTTATCACCGAGATTTTAGACGGTAAAACTTTTCATTAATGTGCTTCGCGCATTGATTGAGTTTTACGTCTAAAATTCGGTGATACCTGCATCACCCGAAAAATTAAGATTCATTTCTTATATAATTACATATATAACTCGTTACTGCAAGGTACTACACACATTATCTCCGTATCACAAGAATATTCATGTAATTTACTCCTTACCACGATAAGTCGCTATATATCGCGGATCGAGATAATAAATCGCTAAAACGAGATTATTAACTCTTAGATCAAAAATACTAAGTCGTTATAACGAGATGATTTACTCTATCTTAACAAAATATACTATTTTTGTTATATCGAGATACTAGTATCAGCTCCTCATAACGAAATACTACATCGTTATAAACCTCGTAAACTTGTGTAACACCATCTCCTTTATCTGTATAAGGGATATGAAACATCGACATGTGAAAGATGTTCTGCTATTGAATAAAAAAACCTTCAAGGTGACTATAAGTTTTTATGTTTTATGACGTGTAGCAGTCATGCAAGAAGTTATTTAAGTCAAGGTAAATACCTTAAATGTGCACTTATATACTCCCTGTTCCCAAGGATATGTTTCTTGCTGCGCTCAAGTTTATATTACAATGATTGAAATATTGTTTCCACAATATAGACTCTGATAAATAGAATATAAGCATCAATTTGTACTGAATTAAATGATTTTCCGATATTTGGTACTTTAACACATTCCCGTTGCTATCTACAATAACACCAATCAAGTTGCTTTTCTTTAAAAAGAAGTGTAATACGCGGTCTATTAGTTAGGTGTTTCTTACAGAAACTTAAAAATATTCTTGGTTGAAATGAAAATTGTGTGTGTAAAACTTTCTACAAAATAAGCACTGTATTTTATCATTTTTGGACCTATTTCTGTATAAATATTGGGGATACAGTGGGTGGGTGGGGGTGGAGGGCACGGCGACCTTGTCGATAGATCTTCCTCTGACATTTCTATACTACATGTAGCCACATATTTGTACAATGGTAATAGTATGTTCTGTTTATTGACTTATTGTTTAAACAATTAAGAGATTGATAAACGTACACATATAACTTCTTCTCTGATTATTTTAAGAAGAAAAAACCCCATATCTTTACTATAATATTATATGAAAATTAAATACATTTATGATTAAGTCAACACATTGGGCGTTTAAATAATTATAAATTAGCCACAATTTATATTTAACATCAATTGAATTTTTAGAATAATTATTTTATATTGGGTAGATTTTTTAACGACTTTTATCTATCTAATAATATATGATTTTTTTTTTTCATATGTCGATTCTATACTAACCTAGGCAACTAACGTAAAAGGACAGTCCCGTAACAAATTCTTCCATGTCTGCTTCGTTACTTGGATATAGCTATGTATTTTGATTAATTGAAGATAACATTAACAACAAACTAACAACGTCACTTATGACAAAAAGTGGACGCTCTTCAGCTTCTCCATCGTTAAACATTGTAATGAATCGAGACAGGCTGTCAGAACAAATACTAGTTTCACGCTTAAAGCAGCATTTCGCAATTGTTTAGGTCGTTATGACGATTTAGTTTGCGTAATGACCTGCCATTGGGTAAAGCTGTCATGAATGTGTTTCATAGTAATTGTTAAGCCGTTTTTCAATGACACTTTGTTCCTCGTTTCCCTGATCAAACTGAACAATGGGCTTCACGGCCTGGTGTCTGGTCGACAGGTGATGCTTTTACTCTCATAGGCACCCAATCCCACCTGCCTGGTTGTGGTCCAGGGGTCCGTGTTTTACGGCAACTCTTGTTTTTGGGTATTCCTTTTGGGACTGGGATCACAGTTCGTTATTTTTGCCCTTTACATTCGTTCCATGTAACAACTTCTGACAACAAGTAATGGAAAGATTGCATGATTGGTCAACTTCCAGTTAGCTTTAAGAAAATGGAATGCTTTTATTGTGCGATCAATGTATATCAAAAATTAATGACACAACCAATATCAAGGATATTCGTAGACAAAGCAAATCTCTAAGATGATATCTTTGTTTTCCCAAAATTTTATCAAAATCTTAACTCCATTACAGTGATTGTGTTTCACGTCATAAAATTTTTTTGGGATCAAATGCCATGTCATAGATAGGGTGGAAGGTTTGAGGGTTGGGTGGATGTTTGGTTCTTCACTTAGTTGTAAAAAATTACTGTATACTGTAAGGGGGAGAATGTTCGCGTGGTTTATTTTCGCTATATTTTGCGCGATTAAATAAATAACTATCGGCGAAAGATTAAAACAATCGCGAAGTGCTTTTAATGTATTTGGGTATATGATTTAGCTTAGAGATATGTTACTCATCCGCCGATTTTAAAGCCATCGCGAAAACGTTAATGATAAAATCGCGAAATTTTGCCCGCGAAATTAAACGCCTTTACAGTGAATAGAAATTTGATAAAATGTCATCTTCTGTTTTGATGAACTTTTGACTCTTGCAATTGGCAACGTTTCCTTTTTGTGTTAGTATGTACCACAATCACCTGCTTATGGTGGTGTATTGTCTCGTCAGGTTGATCGATACGCACAGGCATGCCATGCGTAATGGCGGGACTTTTTTAAGCTATACAGAGAAAGTTGATTGCTGCAGGGCTTATACACGTAATCTCGTTTAAAGTCATCATTTTCGCAAAATCTACGACTACGTCGCTATAGATGACCTTGTTTGCGATTACAAATTGATCACTAACGTCATATGTTTGACCTGATGTGTTTCATACCCTTTGTTAACTGTCCATTTTCTAACTAGATTTGACTCGGGTAATCCCGTTTACTTATTATCGACTAAGGCGCTCACGATGCGGGTGTGACCGTCCAGCAGAGGAGCTTACTTCCTCCATGGCTACCTGAATCCTGCCTTCGCTTTCGTCGGAAGGTTCGCGTGTTGCCCTACAGCTCGATTTGGTATGTGTTTTTTGGACTATGTTTACGTTGTGTAATACTTTGGTTACTTCGCCATGTTATATTGCATGTACTGAACATTGTATATTATAGCTTCAAGTGAGCTAAATATATACTTCCGAAAAAAAAAAGGAAATTTTGATCAGTGGATCAATCTTCAAGATTAAATACATCTCACGATGCATGAAGAGGGGATCAACTTGCCTAGGAAGATGTAAAGCATCTTATCTCTGACTGATCAAATCACCGTGGAGCCCTGTATCTTTGATTAATAGGTAAATTAAAAATGATCCTTAATCAAGCATCAACACGTGACTATCGAAATCTGTCAGACAAATTCAAATTGTGAAATTGATATATGCAGAGTCTTGCTTTAGCATATAATATCAGTGCTGAAAGAGGCAATTTACGCAAATGTTTCAGGTAGTAAGAATATTGCTTAATTATAAGTTGATGAATGAGAAAGGCTGAAGTATGAAGTGAGCATTTAAGCAGACTAACATTTAACTGTACGGTGAAATTTATACTTTTTCTGCAAAGTCGAGATTTTGTGACAATTAAACAAGATTGCATTCAACATGTTGTTTTTTTTCCCACTAGAACTATATTAAGGTTTGCAGAAAGCTAAGAACATTTCGCCGAATTGGTTTATAAACAAATGCCAAGTGTTTAATTGTGTCGATATATAAACATGTAAATTACTCCTGTGTAAATCAAGAGAATCCAAACAAAAGTGGCGCTTCATGCTGGTCCAAAATATAGGTCAAAATTCCAATGATTTATTATCTTAGCAAAATGCTGATTTTAGCCCTATCTGATAAAATCCTATGTCGACATGCATGTAAGTAAATTATACCAAGGTCACCAGGTTAGTGTATAGAGTGTGTTCGCATTGGGAATTCCAAACTGGCAGGGCATGACACAAAATATTTCGCAGTTTCCTTGCAAAAGAAAACTTCCCATTCGTCATATGTAAAAATCTATCAAACTGCGTTTAAAAGATTAGTTGTTTATGCGGTAGTAAAGGGGACTAGTTTATTCTGGCGTTTCAGAAGTAAATCTAAACATATCATTGTATAGATCGCCAAGTGTCATATGAATAATAATAATCGACATGGTAACGGAAACAGAAGTGAGTAATGTTGTAAACGCACGGTCATTTAAACTCCGTGTTAAACGAGTGGTGTACGAACTCTCTCGTTGATACTTCCTTGTTCCGATGGAATAAATACATGACGTAAATATTGTCCCTGGGTTTATACGTGAAGATGTTTATCCAAACAATGAGCAGCAGGCTCCATCTATGCGGCATAATGTTATATAGTAGAATTGTTGTACTGTATTTCTTCTTTCTTTATTGGATTACCCAGTTGTTATTTTGAATCTTGTAATATACGATGGATTGAAATTTCATAAAATTAATAAAACCGGTATTCCGTAACTTTAAGACATCGAACGGAATACCCCGTTTGAATAATCCGAAAACTACAAGACAAAATAAGTGTAAAATAATATGTTAAATTTTAGCAATATTTCGAAAAGACATTGTTCTTAATCACTCATCTGGAAATTTTCGAAATTAATCAGCAACCAATTAATGACCTTTTTCAAAGTATAATTGAGCAATAACGATTTGTTTTAATTTTGAAATGAATTGTTAGGTTTTTTTTAATACGTTTAAAAAAGAATAAAAAATGAACACTCAAGTATTTCATTAAAGAAACCAATCTTTTTGTTTTCCTTCGAACAGGAAAGTGCTTAATAACAAGTGTTTTTTATATCACTTCAATGTTTCCAAACTAAGTCGCACGTGGCTTTATCAAGTAGATTAGTGACCTCTCATTTCCCCTCCAAAGCTACCATTTCCACCCATTATATAGATTATTGGAAGAATAGCATTATGAACTACTTTAAGGAAATTTTAAAGATGTACGTCCGGTACTACATATGATAGCTTACGAGAAGATTTGAGAAATGTAATTGATTTGGATCTTGAAATTTGATCAACCGACACTCTTGTGTGTAATGATTAAGACTGCAAAACAGGCCGATACTGTACTTCTTTGAGACAAAGGGCGATTGTTTCCGTAATCGATGCGTTTTTTCCTTGTAATTCTAGATTTTGAGATAAATCATGAAGCGAGAAATCTGGAAACTCAATCGACCGTAGTATTCATGAGATAAGTATAAAAGCGCATTTCTTTAATGAAATAGATAAAAACAAAGGAATAAAAGGGGAATTATTTTTGGTAACTTTCAAAATCGTAAAATTAGTAGAATTATTGTTGTGTTTAAACTATGGTTGTGTTATTCTAGTAAATTTACAGAAGTTGAAAATAATTACTGTAATTGTATGTATAGAATAGACTCAAGAAGAGAAGAAATTTATAATTTGCGTATTATACATCGTCAAATGAAGTAGAATAAGGACCTTATTCGTAAGATTTTCAATCTTGAGATTGACCAATATATTTTGTACATGGAGTCGCGCATGTGTGGGTAAAAGATTCACAATACTTCCTCTAAATGCATCTTGCTAAAAAAATTCACCTAAAGTTAGTAGAAATGTTGAGGAGGTAATTCAATTAGGTAATAATTAAGTGTTGGTTTCATAAAATTCTATGGTTGTCACGAAAAGACCGTCAATAGCCGTAACTGATGTGTATTTTCCAAAAACAAGGCAGGAATATGGGTTCGATGTTGTTTTTGCGATTCTAACTAACACCTGCGATACTAACTAAACCGTGATCTCAAACAGAGTCGCTAAAGCCCATTCTCACTGTCACGTTTCGCGGCAATCCGTTTACTATCGTTTTAAAAAACGTAGCAGCACCGGCTAAATACGGTAGGAAAACGTATCGTCGTAAATTGAAACGGCTATATACGTGGCTATACGTAGATTCAATCCGTTTCATTCGTTCCGTTATATTGGTCTGCACAATACAACGTGGGCAAAAAAAGTGAAACGTAAAATGAACGTAGAAAAACGTGACAGAAACGTAGCCACGAGTACGGTAAAATGGTATATATGAAAGTGCAGGCTCTGATGCGTAGAGAAACGTGAGGGAATTTTTCTTTTTTGTTACCTTTTTTAAAATACGTTTTTTTTTTCTATGTTGTGTTACGTTTTGATAGGTGTTGGCACGTTATTGACGTTTTGGGACAAGCATAGTCAGGTTTATTACTTCGTGTAGGTATTATTACGTTTTGTCTATTCGTCCCGTCAAAGTCGCAGTTCCCACTGTCACGTTTCGGGCGATCCCGGTTGATAACTCTGTTTTAGAAAACTAGCAGCAACCGCGTATGATGACGCAGGAAAACGCATCGATCATAAATATGAAACGCTTATGTCCGTGACTATACGTAGATCAATCCTTCATCGACCCCGTATATATTGGTCAATCACAATACAAAGCGTGGACCAAAAAATGAGAACGTAAAAAACGTACATGATACTGCTAGAGATGCGTAATGATAAAACGAAGCTGATGCGTAGAGAAACGTGAAGGGTTTATAATTTTGCGTTTACGTAAGGAAAAACGTAATTAATCGTGGGGAAGACGTAGTGGACTTTTGGTTCAAACTACTAAACTTAACTTATACGGGAGTAAAGGTACATGTGTCTATCGGGATAAACGAGTCTATACGTGACGAAACGTACAAATATCGTATAAAACGTATAAAATCCAGTTTAAAAATGGTAAGATAATGCTAATAAAAACCGGATACATCCCTGAGCACTACGTAGTAAAAGTAAAAACTTAGGAAAACCTAGTAAAAAACCTAGTAAAACGTACTAACAATTTGAAGACGGCGCAATTTGTCCACGGAAAGCGTGGGCGGTTCAATCTAGTGAAACCTAGACGCGAAAGGTGACATTCGCGACTGGGGGCTTTAATAGCTATTTTTTCCGCCATTTCAACTATATATATAAAGATTTGTAGGAGGGTCGTGTATATACCCCAGCCTTCTTCTAAGTATGAAGTAAGATTCACTATATATAACATGCATCTATTCATTCATTATTTTTGAATAAAAATATTGTTTAAATATTTTTATAGTACCCAGGGATGTTGGTCTCTCGTTTTAAGTATTTAATCTCTCCCTCCCCCTCCTCCCCACATAATTATTAATTTTTGTTGTTACAGATGTAATGTAAGCCCCTAATAGTATTCTCAACACTCCTATGTAAATCTTTACCTGTGAAGTACTAATAAGCGTACAAAATGATAAACGAAGCATTGTTTTTATAAGCACAGTATTGCGGGAGGGTTTTTTTG
>CAJDSM010001523.1:20384-40417 GCA_903981925.1 Ostrea lurida
TTTTTATAGGTACCCAGGGATGTTGGTCTCTCGTTTTATATTTATCCTCCTCCCCCTCCTCCTCCACATAATTATTATTTTTGTTGTTACATGTATAGTAGCCGTAATAGTATTCTCACACTCCCTATGTAATCTTTACCTGTATACTAATAAGCCGTACAAAATGATAAACGAAGAATGTTTTTAAGCAAGTATTTGCGGGAGGGTTTTTTGGTCGTAAATCTAGTCTTTAGAAACCGCTTTTTTTCACACAATGGTTTGTTATTAAGCGTTTTCCTATTTGTAAGGAACAAATCTTTTTAAGGAATAAATCCCTGAACAGATTTTTTTTAACAGTTATTGAAATGCCACAATGAGTACCGAATTAGAATGATAGAGTGGACGTTCAATAGGGGGATATCAAATGCTTGTAATGTTGAAATACTACATAACAGGATACAGGTATGCATTAGGTAAAAGTTTTACAGATCTATTTTGACCATCACGAAGGATGTCCCTAGTATGTTTTGGTTTGTTTATTTGCTTAACATATCCCACATTGGAAAGGGGGGATTCCGGTTCGTTCTGTTGACATTACCCTATATCCTCGTCATCATAATGTTGATTTCAAATGTGCAGTGCCTCTAAAACCATAAAAAATTTGGGGGGAGGGGGTCAGTATCTTTTGCAGTAATTATATCCTCAGCAAGTTTTCAATATATATATCTCTATAAACTTAAATTTCACTTTAAAATGTTAGTCATTGCAAATAGAAGATACCATAAATCACTGTTGTAAAATAGAAATGGACACCATTGGAAATAGCACTTTTTCCAGACCATTTGAACCTGTCGGATATATTGGTTTCATGCATGAGGCATAGTTACATATTCTTTACTTTTCCTATTTTAGTGGTGTTTTTTTTAAAGTGTAAATTCATTACAAACACCACCCCTCGATTCTTCCTGGATTTGAGCATGAGTTTTTAATTATAATAACACGATAATTCATATCAATCGACTGAAACCAAATTCCTAAACATGTAATCACATAAAAATAAACTTGAGTTAGCATTAGAATATTTGTAGATTACTTTGTAGAAACTTCAAAGATGAAAACTAACCGAGTTAACAAGTATTAAACTTAGCATGAAGTTTATCAGATACCATGCTGTTTTACTCGTGAACGGAGACATTAAAACATGTACACATGTATTTATCAACATTCTGTAATTGTCTCTATCTCAGCCTTGAAAATTATTTTTTAAACTACTAAGGACAATCTTTGTAATTTAAGGCGATGCTCTCTCTCTCTCTCTCTCTCTCTCTCTCTCTCTCTCTCTCTCTCTCTCCCTCTCTATCTCTCTCTCTCTCATCTCTCTCTCTCTCTCTCTCTCGTCTCTCTCCATGATTTGTAGAACTGACCCCTCAGCTTAGGTACATGTATGTATACATCATCAAATCGAGATCAAACACAAACAAAAGACAGAAATTTGCAAATAAATCCGTTTTCCTAGAGTCGGAAGTTTGGGTTCTACTGGGTGAGATTGCCCATCCTCTATCAGTTCCTGGAGTCGGAAGTCTGGGTTCTACGGGGTAAGTTTGTATTCTTTATAAGCTTCAGTGACCAAGATAAAAGAATCCCCACTTCTTTTCAAATACCTTTCCCTCCACGTACCCATACGTTAGGAGGTCCACGTGTCGAATTTTATCTCACACTTATTAGGAATACTTCGTTCTTTATCGATTGATGTAAATAATTTGTTGTAGTTTTACAGCATTGTCGCAGTTATGCCATGGAAATTTCCGATGATAACTCATAAAAAAAAAAAAAAATTGAAGTAAATTCGGTCGGCCCATCCTGTTGCACAGAATAATTGACTTGTGTATCATATACATGCTGAATTATGTCACGTGGAAATAGGTTTAATGAATTATAAAAACTTAACTTACAGTAAACATTTAGTTAGAGTATATAAAGGTAAGAGTTAATGACAAGGTAATTATCAGACGTGCATCTGGGCCCAGGGTATTAATTAATTAGAGATATAAATTGGCGAAGTAAACAATGTGTTAAACGTAATCATAGTCCCAAAATCATATATATACAAAATCGAGTGTAGGGCAACACGGACCCCCGACAAAAGGAAAGGCAGGATTAGGTGCCATGGAGGAGTAAACACCCGATTTATTGTTTTTGTAAATCACCTACATGTAGTAAACGCCCTCTTCCCTGTGGGTGTGGTTCTCATAAAGATGACTAGATATATATACAATATATTCACACTATGGACTCTACAAGCATGTTCGTATATCGTCAATAATCATGAAGGTTTTAAAATTCCACAAATACCAAGCCATTCAATCGATCTAAACTCGTAGAAGAGAGCAGCGAAAATTTTCCACGTGGCAACGTATAATGCACACTCACTACCATGGTTACAATCATCTGCATATCTATAACATGATACATGTAAGATGACATCATTGATGTAGAATAAATAATAATACTGTATTACAAAATACATGAAATAATTTGCTCCCGGAAAAACTGCAAACAACATTAAAAGCCGTTTAGTTTTATGACAAAAAGAGATCATTCGTTTCAATAAAACACGAGTCATTTTTATCCGGGTACCATAGCGTAGGCTATGGCCCGGGTTTAGGGATAGCCTATCTGCGCGTGCAGTAATCTGGAAATGACCTCAACAACCGCCAAAATAAACTTACACTCTTCATAATCAATCCATCGTAGATTGTTATTGAATGCAAAACCCATACCTCTTTAAAATTTCACACCAAATTTCGATATTCATAACATTTGAAAGTGAAGGGATTTCGTAATAGTGTAGCGGACAGTATAAGAGAAAACTTGAACTGACTCGCTAAGGAGCTAGCTGTAGAGTTTCTATCTTGATCACGCAAGTTAAAAACAGCGAGCGTGGTCAGCTCTTGGATTGATGACCGCTACACATTATAATTTATCATTTAAAAAACAACACTTGTGTCAAAAGCATTATCAATTGACTCTGAAGGCAATATTTTGTTTAGATAAGCACAAAAAGAGGATTTGACCAAACCTCTCTGTGGCTTGAAATGTAAAGTTTTGTTTTCTTCAATACAGTACCCGGCTATCAGTACATTTAGTACTTTGATTCATTCTAATACAAGGGATAGCATATTTGATTTGGGAAAATACCCAAGTTAATCTGAAATTTTTACTCGTAAAACCATAACCTATTTTACATAATAACATATTTCTAAGGGAATATATTCAACTAACGGGGATTTCTGAAATTGTGGTTAAGACGGTGCATCACACGTTACTAAATTGGAAAGTTTTCTCTGCTCTCTTCTTCAGGTTTAAAATTCGGTTAATGTGTACCCATGGGCATGTGCTTTGCTTCAGGTCGATTTAAAAGCATCTGGGTATGTAAGCATTAAGTTCCAACTTTGCGATTGTCATTTTGAAGTACATAGTCAAAACGATGTCTCTCTGTTCCTGTTATTATCAGCAAGAAGCAAAAAAGGGTCAGATTGATAATGTCTGACATAAAACTAACTACTTTTTTAATTTTTAGAAAAAAGCAATTCCCAAACTGATTAGAACTGGAAATGATAGGCAAATCGAAAAAAAGAACAACATATAATTCTATTAGAAGTTGAAGATTTTTACAAACCATTATGCACCAGAACATTCTAAAAGGATGAAAGCTTTAATCTTGAAATACATGTATGCTTGGGAAACTGAATTACCCCCCCCCCCCACCACCACCACCACCACACACACAAAACAAGGAATGACATAACCTAAAGAGAGTAAAAGCCATACTCAACTAAGCATTGCATATGTAAACAAGAGGCCCGTGGGCCACATTGTTCACATGAGTCCTGTTATCGATCAGTTGTTGTAATTTTAAATAAAATAATGTTCTGCATATCACCATATGAATTGTAGCTCCACCTTAAGGTACCTGAAATTTGGGAGACATGTTTATATCTTTTTCTTTTCTTTTTTCCAAGTTAAGTAGCTTTCGAACTAAGAAGCAATTTATATTTTGCGCATGTGTCGATTTATATTGACTGACATTGCCTACCACGTTTGCATTGAAAGTGCAGTGTCCTATATACTCAACCCCTCACCGTCTGTCTAGCTTCGAACATTGGCGGACCAATGAAAGTACAGAATACGGAAATTGTCAAGAGGATAGAATTATCTGTTTACTAATTCCACTTTGAATTGCAAAACTATTTATACAGCTTCGTGTGAATATATTATCTACATTGCCAATTTATAATCGATGTCGTTCAGTCAATGTAAAGAACCGAATATTGAAAGAGACCAAAGTGTCTTCACTGTATATATATGTACATGTATATATGTTTTTCAGAAGAGATGGACCTCATATTAGATCAGAAAGATTCAGTAAATAAGTGATTTAATGGCGACATCAAAAGTCAAAAGTTCAATGTCTGACAAAAAACTAGATTCACAAAATGCTCACCAACTACCCCCTCCCCCTATAAAACATATATAATGAAACGACTCGATTAACAAGTACATGTAAAACCATTAGATTTGAATATAATGGACATGCACACTGTACACCTTTTACTCTGTTCCTTCACAAATGAAAGTGTACTTTTAGACTATCAAATGTAAATTAAAATGTAACATTATAAGGTTGGTTGGTTGTCTATTGTTTTAGGTCCCTTTCGAGAATAGTTCACTCATATAATGGATACGTCACCAATTGCCGGTGAAGGGCTGCAAATTAAGGCCTATGCTCCGTACACATGGCCTTTTGTTTATCGTGCCACACCTGCTGTGACATGGAACCTCGATTTTTTGCGGCCTCATCCGAAGGACAAGCAATGGGTGCTGCATGAGGACCTATCCAGGTCCCCACGGGTGTAACATCATAAAAAAATATGTGAAATCAATGTCGGATGACAGAATCGTACGGAAGTCCCCCTCCTCTAACTATCTGAATTAAATTTTTTACCCGACATCGATCCCTTACGAAAAAAAAGAATAATCATTATAGAGTTAATTAGTAACCACGAGATCCCCCACAAAGACGGCAGGTGAAGAAAGACCGCTGTACTTCCTGAATACATAAATAGTTTACAAAGCCAGGCGTTTGAAATTTGTTCTTTCTCGGAAACTATGGAAAATGAACGTGCTCTTCAAAAACGACACGGCACCGCACTTTTACTTAGATTTCAGTTGCAAAAATGTTTGCCAGCTGAACTAAATTTTCATTCTATATAATATCATTAACCCCGAATGCTAGATTTGTTGAAATAACCTGTTTTTAAACGTCAACCTTCATTTATTCAGAAATTACACCGAATATTCATTAAGAATTTCTCCCCTTTTTATTACTGCTTAAGAGATAATCTTCTTACTACAGGTCTATTGCTATACGCGAAAGGATAAAAGGATGAACTACACAGTATTAAGCGGCCCACTCTTCCATTTCAACTAAAATCCCCGCTATTTTTAGGAATTATGTGGATTTACATTGTAAAGCAGCTGTATGTCAGAAGTTTGATATCTTTTATAACAAAAGTATTTCCTGTTTAAGTTGATAGGTTTTTGAATTAATTTAGAAATACCAGTTACTGTAAAATTGTCCAGAATTTAGTTTCATAGTTTCGGTGCCTGTAGAATGTATCCCAAAGATTTTTTTTAATGCATGCATTTACATCTACTTCAAGATGCATGAAGAATGACGGAATCACAACGAGGGCCAATTATACGGAAACATCCCATATCAATTCAAAGAGAATATTTATATAGTATATTTTCATTTTAATTTACTCAACAAATTGCAGCGAGTTACTGACTGATTTATCAAACTTTAATACGAAAAAAACCATACATTTACCCTTGCTTATTTGAAAAATATAGGGAAGTCTTGAGATTGAAGTGATGTACTTTTCGTGGGTAGAGTAATAATCTGACCTTAGAACAGAAATGAAATCCAAAGTTTGTTATCAAGTTAAATATGCTTTTTAGTGGATTCTTTTGAAGACGATACAACATTAGTAAATAAAGTTTGTTGTTTTAGTCATATACTTTTCTGATTTAGATTTCGTACTTTAGGAGTTTCTAAATAAAATAACACCCGTGTTTTCCCCTTTCTTTCTTCTTAAATTTCTAAATTTTTTTCGAGGGGGGGGGGTGTTATGTTTTGTAAAAAAAATTCCCTCATGAGTTACCACAAACTCATGTAATACCACAAATTCAGACCCATGAGGGTCCGAGTTAAGAATAGATCCCAGCCATCCCTTGCGTGTCATAAGAGGCGACTGATGGGGCGGTCTTCGGATGAGACCGGAAAACCGAGCCGTGAAACAGACTGTGGCACGATATAAATATCCCTCCCTGCTCAAAGGCCCCTGAGTGCGAGCGAATAGGCCTCAATTTTGCAGAGCTCTCTCTTTCACTCACCATCTGCAATAGGGTGACGTCTCATAAATGAGTAAAATATTCTCTCAGTCGGACGTAAACAAAATAAAAACCACAAACTAAAACCATTATGCGTTTATTGGCTAAAAGGGCCCATAGCAGAAGTGTCTGTAGAGGTTCTTTTTAGTAATCATGCCCCAATCGCTCCTGCTGAGTGAACTGGATAGCACCTTCGTTTTAAAGTTCATATTGTATCAAAGACCCTGTGATTCCTGAAAAAGGCCCTTACAGCTCTATGATGGAAATAATATGATGAAGTCGTTCTTCATAATTTATTCATTAAAAAAAACCTAGTAAGGGTCTATATATATTTTTTTCACATTCACCATGCATTCATTAGCCATATACAATATTTTTCTCATTTTTAAAAGCATATATAAATTTGATATCTTATATTACAGGCAGAAAAAGAGACAATTCGGATGAAAATCGAGCGTGAAATATGTAAGGTATCCGCACAGGGTCTAGGCTATTTATGTGTCTTATGAAGGTATATACTCACGAAAACATGAACGTAATTTGTACGAATCGATTGCGCAGAAATTCATGCTTTTTAAAAATGTGTTTCAATTTCTTTATATTTTCCATATTGGTTTCATGATACGATTCATATCCGATATTCATAATTTGTAATGTACATACATGTATACGTTTTATTGTCAAGTTGTAAAAGTTCTTTTATTGAGAAATAAAATACGTTGGCTTAGTACAATAAATTATTACTGACAAAACATAGTAAAATGTAGATGGATGTACTATAGCAAATATTTATTGGAATCCATTAAACTATTCATTTGGTATATAACATTTCTTACATAGATACATCGTTTTGTCACATACACATACGATATACACTTTTCAATGAAGAACTGCATTGAAGGCAAAAATAGCAGGCTGTTTTGTTGTTTTGTTTGTTTGTTTGTTTTTGTGGTATTTTTGCGAAGAAAACACGCTGCTTTCCAAGAGCAGATCTATGTCATACTTGTAATGATGCTTCCTGAATATCAACATTCCTCTTGCACAAAAGGGGGTTTCATCAGGTTTGCAACAGATTGATATCGTTTGTCGTCATGTCTAAATCCTTGTATGGGCGGATTTCAAACAGGAGGCGTTTGCAAAGTATCTGTAAAATTACTATCTGTTTTTCCAACCAATGAAAAGTAAGAGTAGGTGTCATCTCTCCGTTGTATTATATGTATTGTTCTGTAGTCACGATCAGAGCGTGGCCTTCCGTCCAGTAGTGACTTCAGCTGTCTGCTTAATGACAAAGAGGATAGATCCACTTTACATGCATATACATACAACATACATACATACAATCTGGACATCATGGACATTAATGATTAAGTATTGCAGAAGAGAGGGATGTCTTTATACCAGCATACGAGAAAAATATGTTGAGGACGACCATATGGAACATTAATTTTGAATAAAATACATTTCTAAGGATTCATTAACTTTTACTATGATTTACAATACAGTATTAATCAGAGTACTGAAAAGCGCTAAGCTGACGACAAGAAACAACACGAGAAAAAAGTACATGCAATACATTCTCTGTAAGGATGTAACAGATATGGATGGGAAATTGTCCTGAAACTGTTTACCACGTTGAAAAATGCATGTAAGCTTTGTATGCTGTTGATAAACACAATAGTGGCCATGATAATTTTGGTCACATGCGGAACTATTACTTTAACCTTGAATGATACTATTTACAATTTTAGTAAAGGACATCCGCTTTTTTTTAAAAACAGATATCTAGATATCTATATAGTTGGAATTAAGCATGAAAAGGTGAACATAAAGCAAACAATGACCGAATCCATAAAGTTCTTTAATTGTTTTTCACATTCACTATGCATTCATTAGCCATATGTAAAGGCAAAAATAATGAACAGTGCTTTCACTGAGAAATACAATACATGGGTTTAGTACAATTACTGACAAATCATAGTTAAATGTAGTTGGACGTACTATAGCAAATATTTGTTCGAATCCATTAATTATTCATTTGGTATATAACATTTACATAAGTACATGTTTTGGCACATACATATAGGGGATACACTTTACAATAAAGAACTGCATTCAAGGCAAAAATAGCAGTTTTTCGGGGATTTTTTTTTTTTAAATAAATTTATTATTTTTTTTACACTATTTTTGCGAAGAAAACACACTGCTTTCCAAGAGCAGATGTCATACTTGTGGTGCTTCCTGAATATCAACATTCCTCTGGTACATACAGGGATTTCATCAGGCTTGCAACAGATTGATATCGTTTGTCGTCATGTCTAAATCCTTGTATGGGCGGATTTCAGGCAGGGGGCGCTTGCAAAGTATCCGTAAAATCACTATCTGTTTTGCCAACAATGAAAAGTAAGAGTAGGTGTCATCTCTCTGTTGTATTATATGTATTGTTCTGTGGTCACGATCAGAGAGTGACCTTCCGTCCAGTAGTGACCTCAGCTGTCTGCTTCATGACAAAAAGGATAGATCCACTTTATATGGTACAATATGGAAAGTCATGGACATTAATAAATTAAGTATTGCAAAAGAAAAGCATATCTTTATACCAACATGTGAGAAAAATCATAGAGAAAATCCGAATGAAACAGATGTTTTAAAGATTCATTAATTTTTACACTGATTTACAATACAGTTTAGAATAGGAATATTTTTTCACGATTTCAAATTTCACGGAGCAGTATTTAAAATTTTGCATCAACTTTGTCATTCAATTTGTCAAAAATCATTTTATTAAACGTTATAATGAATTATATCGTAAATCTAAATGGAAATAGTTAAAAATTAACTCATCATGTTGTCTTCGACTTTCCTAAAAGTTGCAAATATAACGGATAATGATAATAGATAATAAAGTAATTTTGAATTTCAAGATTGATACACCTTGTTTTTTAGTCCCTGAATGAAATCGCATTTCTTTGGTTATTTTTGGTATCTTGTACAGTACTTTTTGACAGTCATGTCTAGTTATTTTTGACAATCTTGTCTATTTATTTTTGACAATCTTTGTCTTATTTAATTTTTTGTCTATGAACGTCTTGTTATTTTTGACAATTCTGTCTTGTTATTTTTTACAATCCTGTCTTGTTATTTTTGACAATCTTGTCTCGTTATTATAGATAATCTTGTCAAGCTGTTTTTGACTATGTCGTCTAGTTATTTTAGACAATCCTGTCTATTTATTTTTTACTATGTCATCTAGTTATTTTTTACTATCCCGTCTAGTAACTTTTTACGATCATATCTAGGTATTTTTTACAATCTTGTCTAGTTATTGTTGACAATCTTGTACATTTATTTCTAGTTATTTTGACTATCTCGTCTACGTTCCTTCTGATTTCTGTCCTTCATGAAGCAATACCGTATACTGTATACATGTTAAAGATACATGCAACTATCAGACAAGCATGCAAAGTACTAGGTATATACATATTTAACAAATGTTCAATTCAATTCATTTATTCACTCAAACCATATGCATTATCAAAGGTACAAGAGGTACATAAATATACCTCTATAATTATATAAACAATACTTCAAAGGGTACAAGTATACAAATAATATCATCTATTTTATGCATATAAAAATCGATGACTTTATTTACGAGAAAACGGGTTTGATTTCGGTTCGGGTTCGGCTGCGGCTTAGCACTATAAAAAGGGGTGTAATCGGATTTCCTCCTTTTCACCATCCATCCGGATACAAGTAGTTCATACATGTGGGTGTGCATAATTGAATTTGTAATAAGATCACTTTTTATTATATCACTAATATAGATTAAAAATCTAATTAATTGTTATAAGGGTCAATTGCGTGGCGAATTTTTCTCAGATATGATGATTAATTTTCCTTCGAATGGCAGGGATTTGAAAATTCGTTATTAAATCCAGCATGGCACTTCAGGGCGCCATGACAACGTATCTTAGAATGTGTGCAATACGCGCTTAGGCGTTTATGATTATTGATATTGGGTCATTGGCACAGATTACACGCCTCTCGCCTTCTCTTTGTATAAAAAAAAAAAAAAAAAAAAAAAAAAACAAAATTAAGATCTAATAGCATATCATTGTTGTTCCTTCCACGAGGAAATGCCTCCAAAAAATTTAGAGATGAGAAGTTCCAGAAGCCTACTGCACGTAAGCCTCAGTACCCAAGATGGCTTAAATTGTACAGCACAACCAGCCCATCCACGGAGACAGACAGAAATGACTGAATCTTCCCAGGGTTACTGCAGAGTCAGCACAGACGTGTAGTGCTGGATTCACCACCCTTCTATTTGTTTTGAATTGGATATCCAAGCAGGTACAAGCATTTATAACCACATTGTACTGGGAATCAGTCTCTATTGGTTGTGTAATATTTATTCAGCATATTTAGCATGTTTTCCAATTTAAGTCTAAAATCATTAAGTTGCATACATTGATGTGTTGCGAATCTACTGGCAGATATTAAAAAAAAAAAAAAAAAAAAAAAAAAAAGGGGGGGGGGTAGTTACAAGGAGCTTGCTATGATCAGGCAGATTCAAACCCGATTTTCCCAATCCTTTTCAGACATGGCAAAGTGGTGGCCAAAGTGTGCATGCCTAAAAACAATTATGTCTGACAGATTTTCCTAATATGCAGTCCGACAATTTTCCCAAATTAGTTGTAATTTCTTTATATCGGGGAAATAATAATGTTTGGTTTTGGTTTTAAACTGGTTCAAAATTTACGAGTACCAGTTTAGAGATTTACACTTTTTAAAGAAGCTTGATATGCATTACCTTTTTGGTGTCTGTGGCAAAAAAAAAAAAAAAAAAATGGCGACAGCACTTGGCAACTCACATTTGATTTGGAAATCTCTGCAAACCAGCAGTAGACCATTACTTTTCTAGTTTAATTTTACCATATCCTAGCTCCACACCACAAGTCATTTCAAGGGCTTCTTATATATTTGCATGGAATAGATTTATGGGCTTCCAGAGGTATGGGAATTTAACTTGGGGTGAGACTTATTGAAATCAGATCGAACAATTTAAGACTACGCCGCAGGTGTCGCACCCCACCATTTCGTGGGTCAAACAGTGGGACTATCGAGTGTGTGGTTATGTTTATGACCTTCAAACTACCTCTATTGAGCTCACATCTCAACACTATTAATCCAGGCACTATAACAAGTGTTGGATCTAATCATTTCAACTTCAAGGGTAGTTGTGATAGGACCAGCCTGTTATACTGGCAATAGTATGGCATTAGGCATTAGTGGGCACATCCCTCGTCGTCCCTCCGTTCCAATGCAAATATATAAATTGAAAATAACGAAACCAAGAAACAGACAAACAGAACAACAAATAAAAAATTTATGGTTATGGCCACATTATGGCCTCCACACTTTTCATATATATGCAGTTTTTTTACTCGTATAGTGTAGCAAGCACATAAATTACTGTATTGCTGGCCAATTAACTAGCGAATTTTGTATTCTGCTTGTTTCTTGTGTTCGCATATATGCCCCTGTCAACCTTGCAAATATGCGTCCTAGATCTCTAAATAACTATTGTCAGGGCAACTCCTCTAATACTGATTGCCGATTGCTTGACAACACTTCGAACAGTTTGTTTACAAGCAATATGATATTTCATTTTTTTAATTGCTGCATATACCAGGGAATCTTTGATCCGCCTCGTTATTGTGCGAGTCCAGTACCGCCTCCAAACTTATAAACTTGCCGAAATCCTCAAAAAATAACCTTGTGCAGCGCACTCCTACAGAAACTATCTGACCCCACGTTTTGACAACACTCACATGTAGGCGAAAAATGATCATGGTAGTTACATTGGGTATTTACCAGGAAATTTTGATCATTTCATTTGTGTGAGTTTGCCCTTCAACTGTGAAATTTGCCTGAAATCTCTCGTAACAATAACCTTGTCGCGCAAACTCCTGAGGACTACTGATCGATTTTGCAAAACTTCAGCATCTGCAAATTCTCAATTCAGCTATATTTGATTGTGAACTCTGTAATGTCGAAAACTATGGCCCAGAATTGGGGTAGGCTGAGATGTGTATGTACGATTGTGCATTTTCATGCAAAGTGACACATTGTGTAAATAAACTCTGAAGGCTTGAGTGTATGATGCATAATTTACATACCAAGGGAAGTTTTGATCCTCCCGTATATGTTTTGGTAGTGAGGTTCTGGCCCCTTCAAAATTATAGATTACTCTGAAACTCGCTTCAATTATAATAGCTTATCAGTGCAACTAGATGCCGATCCTAAGGAACACTTCATATGTAGCGAAGGGAACGTTTTTGTGCATATTAGCCAAAATTTGAGTCCCACAAATTTTTGGGAGCTAATCTTACATGACCGTAATCTTTCCATCTTGTTTCAATCACTTTACAAGGGGCGCTTGATTCTTCATTCTTGCTGGGGCGGCGTTCTGATATACCCTTGATGCATTATTTCAGACAATGGCGTCATTGGTCCGTGGGGGTTGTTTCGGTTGCTTGTGCCTTCCCATAGGTGGGATGACGGCGAAGCCATTAGTGAATGTGTCCAGCTGTCATTGTGGCGTTTGCGCACTACCGAAAGCAGAGCTGATGGCCTACAACCTGGAGATGATGTAGTGATTCTCGTAATTGTGAACTCTGAAGCATGTTGAAACAGTGGCCCAAATGGGGGTGTAATGCTGCGAGTGTGTATTGACATTGTGCATTGTCAATGCAAGTGTGAACTTTGTAAAGTAAATCTGGAATGCTTGATGTTGATTTTACACAAAGCCCTTCAAATTAATTTACACACCTCTTAAAATTAAAGTTATCACATAAATAAGTAGACACATTCCCGGTTTACCCGGGGTGGTCAAAGTTTATATGCACTTTGTATGGTGATTTGGCTTGATTGGTGATTTGTTGAATTTGAATTTTGAGGTGGGTTTGCCCTTGTGTTTGTCGTGAATGGTGCTATCCCACAAAATATGAAATATGCCAACGGGCTCAAGTATTGCAAGATAAATAAAAAATAAATAAAATATCGCTGCTTGTGGGTTGTTCTCTGTATATATAATATCAGTTCTATCTTATGCATATCGAAAATCGATGAACTTATTTTACGAAAAACGGGTTTGAATTTCGTGTCGGGTTGCGGCCGTGCGGGCTGAGCACTATAAAAAGCGTGGTGTAAATCGGATTTCTCTCCTTTTCACCCATCCATCCGATACAAGTAGGTTCATCACATGTGGGGTGGTGCGTATTGAATTTTATATAAAAGGGAATGCACTTTTATTATCCCCCACCCAGCCACTTACATTTATTATACCCCCTGCAAACAGTTTGGGGGGGGGGGGGTAATATGGAATCTGTCTGTCTGTCCGTCTGTCTGGCAGATCGTGTCTGGAGCGCATAACTCTTTGTCTTTGGAGTATGGCATAAATCCATATTGGCACATGGGTGTTTCATATGAGACCCGAGTGTCGCGTGAATTGGAATGACCTGTAGACCTTGACTTTTCACCTCAAGGTAAAATGTGCAGTGTTTTTAACATGAATTCCTCGTCCGGGCCATAACCTCTTTGTTCTTTGCCATAGCCATTCTGTATTTGCACATGGATGCTTCACCATGAAGACGATGTGTCATGTCTCTGTTGTCTGTCTGGTCCATCTGTGTGCAGATTCGTGTCGGGGCATAACTTCTTTGTGCTTTTAGGTAGGCATGATCCATACTTGGCCACATTATGGTGTTCACTATGATGAGACGATGTGTTCGGGTATATTGGAAGACCTCTGTAGACCTTGACCTTTGACCTCGAGTTCAAAATTATCAGTTCTTTAATATGAATTTGTTCCTAAGTCTCGTTGTTCTTTGAGGCTGGCATACCATACCTGGCACATGTGTGCATCACTAATGAGACGATGGTCAGGTCTATCATGATGACCTCTTTGATGACCTTGACCTTTTCATCTGTTATGTCAAATTGTATTTATTTTGTAAACATGAATTTGTGTGCGGGGCCATAACACTTCTTCTGTTCTTTGCCGATATGGCAGTCTGTATTTAGCGCCATGGTGCGGATCACCATTGAAGACAATGTTGTTCATGCACTCTGGTTTGTCTGTCCGTCTGCGTGTGTGACGTGTCAGCGCCATAACTCTTTGTTCTGTGAGATATCACATACCATATCTACATGTGGCATGTACTGTATTTGCATACATTCATGACCAAGATATGACCTTTGCCAATATGGCACTTGACTTGTTGACCTGCGAAGGTCGAAAAGTATAAAGCTTCGCTACATGGATTATTATTTGGCATGTGGATGTATCACCATGTAAAAGATAATGTACTTACATTCATGACGCTCTGTATAACCTTGACCTTTGATATCAACGGTCCAACTTATAGGTTTTAAACATGCATTTGTGTTGCATCCTGTATTTGTTGCGCTGGTATGCGTCACGATGAGACAATGTGTATAATACTCTGTTTGTCTGCCGTCTGCGTGTGTTGATTTCGTGTCTAGGCCCATAACTGTTGGTTCTTGACATAATCCCATTACAGTATCTAGCATCGTGGATGTATCACATATGAGAGGTGATGTAGCATTGACCCATTCTTACTCATATATGACTTTGCCCAATGGCCTGACTTTTAGACCTCAAGGTCAAAAGTACTAAGTTCTCTAACATGGAATTTATTTGGCATGTCGCAGTGATCACCTTAACAGATATGTCTACTTACATTCATGATCGTCTGTATACTCTGACCTTTATTCAGGTCAAACGTGTAGGTTTTTTAACATCATTTGTGTTACGGGGCCATTTTCTTTGTTCAAGCTTTCAGTGACTCTAGTGAGCTAAAAGTATGTAGTGGTCGGGGGTATCTTTGTGCGTTTTACTCACAGTATTTCTAGTGTTTTCACTGGTTTTCTCTGCTGGTCGTCGTTGTTGCTGCTATTTTTAGGTCTCATTGTTTAGAAGCACGGATTTTAATCAGATTGGGAGCACAGGGTTGGAATTCATAACCTGTCGTGGCATGGTTTCAGGTTTGGCGTTTGCCGCACACCAAAGTCACTGAGGCCGTACAACCTGGTGATGATGTGAGATTTGAAATTTGTGAACTCTTGAATGGTGAACATGGCCCAAATGGGGTTGCTGGATGGTGTTTGACATGTGTGCATTTTTCATGAAGTGAACTTATGTAAATAATAACTCTGATGCTTGATGTTGGATTTTACAAACCAGAAAGCCTCTTCAAATAACGATTTACACACTTACAAAAGTTATCTATAAATAAGTAACCAATACCGCGGTTTTACCCGGGGTGGTCAAGTTATGCATTTGTATCTGTATTTTGTGCTGATTTGATGATGGGTTGCATTGATTTGTATTTGACGTGGGTTTGCCCCATTGTGTTTGTGTTGATATGCCCCACAAATCATGAATGCCACGGCCAATATTCGCTCCAAGATAAAATAAAAATAAATAGAATAATGCTGTCTGGTGTGTTCGGTCTGTATAATAATATCATTATTTTATGCTATAAAATCGTGACCTATTTATTACGAGAAGAACGGGTTTGATTTCGGTCGGGCTCGGCCTGCGCTATTAGCTACTATAAAAAGCGGTGTAAATATCGGATTTCCCTCCTTTTCCCATCCACTCGGAATCAAGTAGGTTTCATCACATGGTGGGTGTGCATTAATTGAATTTGTATTAAGAATCACTTTTTATTATACCCACCCGCACACTAACATTATTATCCCCGCAAACACAAGTTGGCGGGGGGTATATAGGAATCTGTCTGTTGTCTCGTCTGTCTGTGCAGTATTTACCGTGTCTGGGCCATAACTTCTTTTGTTCTTGAGGGGTAGGCATACCATATGGGCACATGGGCTGTTTCACTATGAGCGATGGTCGCGTATATGAAGCCTTGTATGACCATTGACTTTTCACCTTCAAGGTTAAATTGCAAGTTTTTTTAACCATTGGATTCCTGTCGGGCCATAAACCATCTTGTTCTTTGCCATAGCAGCCATTCATGTATTTGGCACATGGATGCATCACCATGAGACGATTGTGTCCATGTACTCTGTGCTGTCCTGTCCTGCCATCTTTGTGCGATCGTGTCCGGGTCATATACTTCTTATGTTCTTGTTAGGTAGCATATCCATAACGTTGGCTACATAGGGGTGTGTAGTCACTATGAGACGATTGTGTTCGGGATATTGAAGACCCTTGCGTGGGTAGAACCTTGACTTTGACCTCAAGGTCAACTTATCAGTTCTTAAATATGAAATTGCTTCCTACACTTATTTGTTTCGGTTTGAGGCGGCAATACCATACCTGGCCATGAGTGCATCGACTTGGACGATGTGTCAGGTATATTGGATGACCTCTGTAATGACCTTGACTTTGACTTTATGTCAAATTATTTAGTTTTTAAACATGAATTTGTGTCCGGGCCATAACTTCTTATGGTGGTGTTTGCCATATTGCATCCTGATAGTTTGGCGGCATGGATGCGTCACCATGAGACAAGTGTCATGCACTCTGATTTGCGTCCGTCTGCGTGTGTTTGATGCGTGTCATAGGCATAGCTCTTTGTTCTTTGCAGTGAGTCGCGATACCGATATTCTGAGCATGGTGATGTATGGTATTGCAGTACATTCTGACCAATATATGACTTTGCCAATAGTGGCTTGACGTTGTTGACCTCAAGGTACAATAAGTATCGAGTTCTCAATACATGGATTATATTGTGGATGTGAGTGTATCACCATGTAAAGATAGTGTCACTATACAAATTTCATGGAATTCATCTGTATAACTCTTGACCTTGATGATCAGGTCAATACTTTAGTTTTACATGCATTTGGTATGGCGAGTCCGTGTTATTTGGCGCATGGATGCGGTCACTCATCGTAGTCGTGTCATATACTGCGTTTAGTCTGTCCGTCTGGTGTGTTGATGTCGTGTCTAGGCCATAACTTCTTTGTTCTTTGACACTATGCCATAACCATATCTAGCAGTGGAGTATCAAATATGAGAGGAATATTGCATACATTCTTGACCAATATATGACCTTTGCCATATGGCCTTGACTTTTGACCTCAAGGTCAAAAGGTTATAGAGTTCTTACCTAACATCGGCTTGTTATTATTTGCAATGTGAGTGTAAACACCATGTAAAGAATGTCAGCTGTTACATTTCATGATCTCTGTATAACCTGACCTTTTATATCAGGTCATATACTTGATTTTTAAAGTGCATTGTGTACCGTGCATATCTTACTGTTGTTCAAGCTTCAATGATCTCGTGTAGCGATAAAATATGTAGTGGCGCGGGGATCGCTGTGGGTGTTGCTCTACTGAGTATTGCCTAGGTTTCACTGGTTTCTGGCTGGCGTTTTTTGCTGCATTTTTTCAGGTATCATGTGTGTTAGAAGCACGGATTTTATCAGATTGGGAAGCAACAGGGAGTGTTGAATTTCGCATGAAACCTTGTCGTGGCAGGTGTCAGATTTGTGGCGTTTGCGACACACAAAGCAACTTGAAGGCCTACAACGCTGGTGATTCGATGTTGACATCTTGAATTGTGAAACTCGAATGTGAAACATGGCATAATGGGTATGCTGATGTGTATTGAACATTCGTGCATTTTCATGGCAAGTGAAACTTTGTAATAAACTCTGAATGACTGAATGTTGATTTTACACCAGCCACTCTTCAATACGTTACACACTTAAATAAAGTATCCATAAATAAGTAACCATCCGCGGTTTCCCGGGGTGGTCAAGTTTTGCAATTTGTATGTGATTTGTGCTTGATTTGAGATGTTTGCCATTGTTTGTATCTTTGAGTGGTTTCCCATGTGTTTGTGTTGAATGGCATCCCACAAATCGATGAATATTGCACCGGCCAATATGTCGCCAAAGATAAATATTGTCTTGTGTTTTTTTTAAAAATAAATAAAATTGCGCGTGGTGTTGCTTGGTGGTTGTTCTCTGTATAAATAATACATACATACACACAGGAAGAGGAGGAGGCATAATGCATATAAATAAATTTGGGAATTTGATGAATATTAAGGGAAACAGCAGACTTAACTCTTGGATTTTAGAAATTAATATGTACATGTACGTCTAGTCTTATTATTTTTTTTAAAGTTTGATGATGTCATTAATTCTCTGAATTTCAGTGTGTTTGGTACATGACAATATATAGAAACTAAATATTTTTTTTCGTAGAGTTGATAGGGATTTACATTCTAAGATGAAGTGGTTAGTCGTCTGCTAATTTACCAGTATTACAGAGTGTGCAGTTTCTATCAATTGTTGGAATTCCATACCACCTACCTACATGCACTTCTATGGGTTAACGATGGTTTGCTGTTCTGCATTTAACAAGGGTTTTACAAATTTTGTTGAAAGAATGCCTAAATATTTCTCAGGGCCAGAAACCAAAGTGTAGCTTGAAGATTTTATAGATTCAACAAACAAAATACTAACAAATACTAGAAAATATTGCACAAACTAGAGATAGACATAACGACTGCATACATATATGAGCGTATGTTGATATCATGTATAATACATAACGTGCATTTGAATGGATTATGAACAAAAGTAAACAGAATATGTCACATTGTAACCCCTCGAATGTAATTTTAGACACACACTTTAAACGAATCGTGCTATAAAGAAACAGCTAATTGATCAGTTAATTAATTAATGACATGCTACTACACAACTCTTCCCTAGACCTATTCTCGTAGACATTCGATCAAACAAAATGTATATACCAGATTTTACCTTTACCATAGTGTATTTCCTAAAGGGGATATCCCAGGTGAACTTTAAAAAATATGGAATCAGACGGGAAAAAGGTGAACAGAGTTGCTTTGTCCCTTTAAATCTCTCATGCTGTTTTAATGGGATGTACTGTATTCTAAAATGTTTGTTTTTCTTAAAGTTTAAATTAAGTTCACAAATTCAAATAAACATTTAAATCATGTATAATGTCATCTGAGTCATTGCGCAGTTTGAAGCTTTAAATTCAAAAACTCTTTTTCTTTTGCTGATCAATTGCAATTAACATGCAAAATTACATAATTTTATATGTACATAGCTTTTATCCTCCAATTTAATCCTTTTGTGTCCATATGAGTGAAATATTCTCGAGTTGGACGTAAAACAATAAATAATCAATCAATAATCCTTTTTCTTTGGTTCATGATGGCTAGGAACTTTCAAAATTCTATGCAATGTAAATAAATGATTATCGAATGCCAATACAGTAGGCTAAAAGTAGACCATTTCAAGATATAAAAGCATCATAGAGCAATGCGACTCGCATTAAACACAAAATCTTCCGACATCTCATAGGCCACAAAAGTACGTTTTCTAGATAATGTTTTCGAAAAGCATATTTTTGGTGTATACATATATACATCTGTGGGACAGCTGAAGTCATCAAATAAAATAAAATAAAAGATTATGAATGCAGAATGTTTTAACAACTGATGCAACCTCCTTTTACAATTCATTCTAAAGATGTTATATGGGAGGGTGGAA
>CAJDSM010001524.1:9156-22575 GCA_903981925.1 Ostrea lurida
ACCCCAGAGGTAGATCGTATGCATGATATGGTGACTTTAGGTGAAAATAATAACCCTTTAATGTCTGGAAACGTGCTGTTTACAGACGGACAGACATACATCCATATTCCAGTATCCCTCCTCCAACTTGTTGCAGGGGTATAATTAAGATAAAAAGGCTCATTCCAAATATTCATTTAGTTTCAAATTAATATGAATAGCATTTCCGGAGATGTTTTTCAAATGTTTACATATAAACACTATGTACCAAGTTTGACCCCGACCTGGGGTCAGAACCCCTACTCCGGAGATCACCAAATTAAAAATTTTGGTAGAGGCCTTCCTGCTCTGCATCACGATTTATTTAGTTTTCTTTTCAAACGTGTGGTTGTAAAGAAAGAGATTTTTGAAAATTGGACATTTCGGAAAATAGTTGTACTTCCCCCAGGCCCAAGGGTTGCAAAAGTCCTGAAATATTCCAAATATGTTGCATTCCAAATTTAAAAAGAATTGGACTGGTAGTTACAATGTATCAATGGTATGCCTTATACAATTATATGTAATTACAAATTGGTAATTTAAAACAGAACATTTATCATTTTGTATTTTAAAATTACCTACCATTTCTTTGATCATTATGAGAGTGGGTCCCAATCGCCTGTGGATGAGGAATACTTCCAGAAATCTTAGATACATGACAAGTAGCGATAAGGAAAACATTCTCCTGGCTATTGTAAAGGTATCCGAGGGGTAAAAGTGACGCACTACTAACGCTGTAATCAGTAAGGCGTACGACAGAAGATCCACCAAATTCCAGAAGTCGTACAGGTATCTCTTCATCCGGGAGTAGTATCCACGATGTGAACGACCCTTGGCTTCCAAGCATCCCTAGATATTAATTTCAGTTTGGTTTGTAAAAGAAAAAAAATATTCAGAAATTAAACTTTAAAATACATGAGCTGTAATTTTCCTCATGTACTGAGGGATATGGATAATCAAATAATCTGATTGCTGAGATAACATTACAGAAATCACGTTCCATGGCATTTGTCCTATCGGTAATGTGATAAACTTATTGCGACAAATTACTGTGCTTATTACGGAATTATCATTATGATAATTTAATGTACAGACAAAACATCAACAAAAGTATATAAAAAGCTTATTCCTTTTGTTACGAACGAGGGTTTAAACTCTAGTTGATACATCACCAGCTGTAAATCTGAACATGTGTTTGACGGTCAGAATCACAACCTGTGAGTAATTGTAATATACCAATGGACCGGGACCTCCATATTAATGTCATATGTAGCACCATCACTTAGAACATTCGCTATCTAATTTTAAGTCCTACAAACATGACGTAGTAATGAAGCATACTTTTGTCATGAAAGAAACGTCCTCTATAAAAACCGACCTCGGTGGAAGAATGAACCCCTGGGCACACAAGATGTGGGATCGGTGCCTAGGAGGTGTAAGCATCCTCTGTTTATGTAAAATGTATATATCATGCAAGTTAATACTTAGTTAATACTTACAAAACAGCTTATTAGCTCCTCAATGAAATCACCGGCACCCCAGAAGTAGACGTAGTATTCAAATATTCTTGCGATGTCTTGGATGTAGTACTCCGTGCTTATACTGGTCAATACAAAGGCGCTGTACATCACCAGCATAGACAAGAACATTATCTACAAAATGGAAATAGCATTAATTAGATTTGCATACGTATGTCGCAATGAGAAAATAATAATTACATGTAAAACGTTTTACGTTTTTGACGTTTCAATATGAGTGAACAATCATCGGCGTGACGTCAAACAAACAAAAAAACCAATATTATGAAGTTTTCAGTTCATCAGAAGTGATATTTTGTTGATCAAAATAAAACTAATAATTACTACACATAATGATACTTACGTAATTGTAAATGTATTTTGTCAGTGGTGCTGTTAAGAACTCCTTAGGTTTTCGGAACACGTTCTACAATATAATTATAGTCATATGAATTCAGTTTACTTTGCTATCAAAATCGATGAATTCAGAATAGAAGGTTTCATTAAAAGTTTTACTTTTAAAAATGGTACGAGGTCCGGAGCAAGATTGTTGTACCACTGTTTATTCATATTCTTTTGGGAACATGTGTGTGCAACCACATCATACATGAAGTTTTCATACGCAAAAGTCAAAGGACTTGATTGTATCCCCCATATTATGGCATCGTCATCCATAAGCTCAATGGTATGTTTTGTGTTTTCTTCGTACATACCGTCCATGATTGCAATACAGCGTTGTTCAAAAAGTCTGCCAACATATATGTCAAATAAAAAGTAGCATGCTGGCAATACAGATGATGAATATACTTTAATTCATTAAATTGATGAAAATAGCGATCAACAAAATCTGATCAATCTATGATTGTGTTAGTGTTATTAATTACATTAAATTTTCTATAGCTTTAGCTAACTTGTGGGTCAAGCGATTGATAGACAATGGGTCGTCGTTCCAACTCCCGCGTTCAATTAAACCAAACTTTGCTATATGTGACGCTCGCCAAAATGTTAGTGCCAAATGTAATGTTTCAAGATATATCTTTGAAATGCTTTAGGATTAAGAGACTTGTCAGTGGTGAACAATATTGGATAAATATTGTTGAAAGTATGTATGGATTTAATGTTATAAGAAATATGTTTGTTTTTGGTGATGAATATGTGTTACGTGTAAACCTGGTAGATATTACCAAAATTATTTTTGGAGAGATGTATACGAGTCGTGGTTCTATGTTATTAAAAAACATATGGACACTGTGCATGTCCATAATTCAAAGAGCATTATTACTCTTGTATGTTATAGCACGGGAAATAAAGTTTATAAAAAAATATATTTATTAAATCTTTGTATGAAAAAGGTATTAAAATTGTTGACGATTTCCTTGATGAAAAACATATTTTATTGTCGAAATAGAATTTTGCAAATACGTTTGACATTGAGTGTGCATTTTTATGCAGTACAATAGTACTATTAGTTATATTTCCAATATTTCGATATGAGCATTACGGACGACTTTGATAATATGAAAAAAAAAAAAACGTACTTCGGAATAACAGAAACGTCCTCCGCAGGAGGTTGGAAACGGAAGACCTTAATAAACAGTACAATCACTATAAGGTTTTCCGTCTGAAACGGAAGATTTTAACTACTGATCCTAATTATTCGGCGAACAATTAGAGGGCTTTCCACTATAACGATTACAAAACAAAGATACGGCGGGTGTGACCGCGTCAACAGGGGATGCTTACTCTCCTAGGCACCTGATCCACATCTGGTGTGTCCAGGGGTCCGTGATTGCCCAACTATTGTTTTGTATTCTATTTAGGACTTACCAGATTAATCACTGTTCGCTATCTTTGCCTTTACATCATGCTACAGTGACTTAAAAGGGTTTTCTGAAATAATTGGTGAATAATGTGGAATATGTTCTCAGTTCCCTGTTCATGTTTATTTACTCGTAAAGAGGATATTTTTGTTTTCGGAATTGTCATGTTCAACCGATAAAAAAAGTAAAGCATGCTCTGTTTGTTCAAAGAAAAGTGTGCAATACATATAATTTGTTTTTACATGGCAAAATAATGCATTTCAATTTACTTTTTATGAATAACGTAACATCAGTAATCGGGATACTGGAATTAGTAATATATCTTTATTTTCTAAATGCAAGCATTTGGTTAAGCTAAAAGCAACACTTTTGCGTAGACAACAGTACTCTATCTTCCAGTCTTGAGTTGAAATACCTACTTTGAATGTGCCTCCAATTCGCTTGCTAGGATCTGTTCTTTCACATTGTTTGCTTTGTTAGCTAACTTTTGTAGCAGAGCTGAGCAAACTAAACCTGTCACTAAATAAACAGGTATATTTATAAATTGCTCTCCGAGATATAAAGTTAAAGCTTTGAAATATCAATTATGTACACAGATATAAAACTCACAAAGATGATCTTCGCTTCGAAGCCAGCAAATTTCGGCTAGTTCTTTTCTGTTGGCAAATATTGCCCAAAGCAGGAGATCGGAAATGTTGACGTCTACCTTTCCTTCGTCCTTTTGGGGGGCTTCGGTCGCTTGATCGGTTGCTGGTCTGTTATTTTTGGGATCTGCCTGTGTGCCTACATTTTTGCTTTTTAATTCCACCCCCGTCTCTTAAATATTGAAAGATGAAAAAAGATCAAATTTGTCCAATCATGTTTTAGTTTTAGGGTTGTTATCCATCTCTGGAAAACGATTTAACATTAAAATACACGTGCCTAAGCATATCTAGCTAGGGTCTTTTAAACGCAAGTTGACATAAAATAAATTCTTGCCAAAAAATTGCATTAGCTTATCATGCTAGGTGTATTTGAATTTCATAGATGCAGATACACATAATTACTCTACTGTGAAAGAAAATCCATTTTAAGGATATTTGAGTACTCTGGTGGGAAACCGCAAAGCTGTAGATTGTTTCGAAATATAAGTTTTCTAATTGCAAGATTTTGTCAGCAGTGTTTTAGTTAAATTAGTTCATACCTTTATATCTTAAAATCTTGCGACATAAACCTTTGGCTGCTTCTGCTACTGAACATTTTAGTTTTTGTATCTTTTCCTTATTCTTTTTAACTTTTTTTTCATCATGTTTTTTTATTCCCTTTTTCAGTTTCTTCGTAACTGATCTGTATTTATGACACAAATTCTTAGCGTGGTCCTCTTGGATTTGCTGCAAATGAAAAATGCACAAGTTTCACTGTTTCTATATTCATTTATGAATATGTGAAAGTAATTAACAGGGATCGACAAAGGAAGAAATTAAAATTTTCAGGCACCATTCAGTGACATTTCAGTCATCTGAATGATACGTACATTTCAGTGACTAAACAGTCACCAATCAGTCCACAAACAGATGCGGTAAACTTCAACGGTTCAGCATCGAAGTCTTCCGACCAGATATGAAGAAAGACAACACACACTTCGGTTCATTTGTAGATAGAGTGTCAATGGACAATGTGGTGTAATTACTATTTATTGCATATTATACAAATATTGACTGGGTTTGAGGGCAACATTAATTATTTTAGTCCCAATGGACGAAATATTGAGTATATTTTGATACTTTAAACATATTATAAACAAATTAAACAGGTTGATATTGCTACAGGAAGTAGAACTCAAATTATTACGCCTCATTTGATTTCTCCAAGGGGAGGGGGGAGAGAGACCAAAATATGTTGCTGGAACTGGTCACTTCTTTGACAAGTTAAATATATCATTGGGATGCAATTTTCATCAATCCGTGAAATCAATGGTTTGACGGTTTGTGATACCATAACATCGATGGGTGCTTCATCTATCCACAGGAATTCATCCTCTAATAATATTTGTAATAATGAAATATTGTGATATTCCCGGAGTAATATAACTACAAACCAGGATTACAATAACAATGTACACTTACCTGCATGGGCAGCATCTATACATGGACATGTCACTTTTTTGTCATAAAATATATGATTTAGTCAGAATTTTCAACGGAAACATGTGAATGGATATGGTTTCAAAAATAGTATACAATATATGAATGGGGGTCTTATGAAAATATCAGGTGCACGTCTCTACTCAAAAGTATAGGTTGTAAGCCCCCTCCCTCCCCAAGGACGAGAAAAAATTACGTTGAGCAAGGGCGGATTCAGGATTTGTCCAAAGACAGGGGTTGAAAGAGGGGGCTTATAGATTGGAAGTCTAGGTTGAATCCCAAGCGAGGGTCTAAGGAGCGAAGCCCTTAGATACCCTCGGATTTTAGGGATTTTAAAGTTAATTTGGGGATTTCAATTAGTTATAATTCTGTTCACAATACCATTTTCACGGGGCGGGGGGGGGGGGAGGTGTCATGGGTCCCTTTGACTATGCTTTTGTTATTCTTTGTTTAAAAAAGGAGATATATTGATATACTAGTAATTTCCATCATAAAATTAAAACATGATTTATGATATGATATACATGTACATTTATATATCCGAATTCAGGGATCGCAGAAGATAATCAATAGTCAGAGTATCATATAAACATATCTTATTTTTATGTCGATGAAAATAATGACATTGTAGATAAATAAGATTAAAACGAATTCCATCACATTAATTAGCTTCATATACACGATTTCAACACATTTTAAAAATGTTTGTGATTTATTTGTTATAGGTATTCAAATTCTTTTATTAAAAGGTTTGTCTAGCAAGGAAGCAATAACATTTGAGTTTATCATAATTACTTTTTAATTACTCAAGAAGCATGGTAATAAAACAAAACGAAAATGCAATGAAACAGTGACAATATCCCTATAGGGAGGGGGATTAAAAAAAATTAATTTTTTTACCATATATACCGCTGCCATGTGTTTTATTTGATTGTTCTTAGTTCATTCTATCGGAATTTATTTTCTTTGATGTTTATTTATACAGTTTTGCAACTTCCCTCTGTTGATTCCTTTTTCTATTTGTTTATTCGGTCGGTATGTGCGGTCAGAAATGATCGCGTAGGATTAGTTTTCCCCGTAATACACATGTATGGCCGGTCCCTTTTTATATTATCGATGTAGAATTAGAACTGGAACAAATCGGAAAGAAATAAAATGTATTCCAGAGAAAGTTCTTCATTCTATATATAAAATGGCGAAGTAACAAAGTATCAACAAAAAGGCGAAATTAACATTGTGTCAAATTGAAGTTAACATTGTGTCAAATATACAGGATGGAAGGGGGATAAAAATAATATGCAAGTTTAATATAAAGATGCGATCACCTCTAACCTCTCGCCGAACCAGTCATGGAAAGCAGTCATGAGAACTGCCCTAAGTTAACTTGGAGCAGACATAAAGCGGTCATAAGCAGTCACAGAGCTGTTCTAAGTTAACTTAGAACAGTTATACAGCTGTTCTGCGTTAACGTAGAGCAGACGTGAAGCGGTCTTAAGCAGTCATAGAGCTGTTCTAGGTTAACGACGAGCGGCCATAAATTTGACCAGCTCTATAGCTGTTCTATTCTAGAGCAGCTCTGGTCAAGAATTAGAACAGCTCTGTTATACATAAATAATTTAATTTTACTTGTTACAAGCAATTTGATTAGCCGAAACACGATTGAGCAACATCATTTATTTTGGATAATCTAACTTGCTCTCTGCAACGTCCTAGAATGATGTCACAATGCATTTGACGTTATTGTGTCCACTTTGTTGCTACGGAAAAATCCTTGCGCCTCATTCAAAATCCTTATTATCTCGCAAGTTGTTCAACACACGACGTTAAATACAATTTTTAAAGTTAAATTATAAGGAATGAAGCTGAGTTTGACCTAGGTTATACGATATAATCTAACTTGGTGCAGCTTACGCTAAATATAATCCGCTTCGCGGAGGGTCTCTACAGCCCAGTTGCTATGTAATATGTTACTAGCTTGAAATACGGTTATGTATTTAATTGCAATAGTAAAATTAGAAATTCACATTATCTCCCTCAGGCATAGCTCTGATCCTTCGAAGTATTCGGCTCCAGTCTTTCGCACTACACTGTTCACTTTTATGAAGTTTTACTTTCATGTTTCGGATTTCCAACATTTCGGTTTGAGCATCACGGAAGAGACATAATTTGTCGAAATGTGCATCTGTTGCATCAAAATTGGTACCGTATATGATTTATACAGTCCCTTCCTCCAAACACTTGGTCTGTATCTTGCTAGTATGACCCCCAACTTTGACCTTCGAAATCAATAGACATATTCCACTTGCAGTAAGACATATGTGGATAGAGTTCGAGGATCCAAGTTCCAATAGTTCAGTCTGTTCTACCGGGGTTCCCTTTTAAATGACACTACCATCTTGATCTTTTACCATTGGATTTAAAAAAAACTAAAGTATTTTTCCTCTCTAATGTACAAAGTTGTAAAATACCGGAACTTAAGGTTCGGTCTGCCTATAAGGCTTCCCTATCAAATGATAATCGAAACTCTACCTTTGATCTCCAAACAATAAGAATCTTCCAATCATAGCCATCTTCTATATGTAAAATGTACAAAGTTGTAAGCTCCTGGGAATTACGGATCGGTCTATATTTTGGTCACGAGGCTCGGACAGACAGAAAGACAGACGGGCGCGGGCACAGATTTACGACGCCATACCACATTATGTCCCAATTTTACAGGGTATAATAAAACTTTCTTTTCTTCTGTATATCGTATGAATCACTTTACATATATGATGATTAGTTAACTTGTTTGCATTATCTTCCTTTTGAAGCCAACAGTAGATGAAAATACAATGCAAATAGCAACATATAATATATTTTCATTAAATAATACAAAATTTATATGTTTCTATTGATATATGAAATCAAGTATGATAGAACTATGATAAATTTCTAGTCGTTAGACATATTTATTTACTAATTTTGTCAGTATACATCCTGAGAAAAGATACATCAAGATTTTAGTACAAATTTTATGAATTTTCAAAATATAAAAGTGGTGTGGGGATTTACTTTAAACAAAATACAGTTGAACTTAGATATTTCGTAGACTGATGATTTAGAATACCATGGCTATTTGAAAGTCCCTACAACCTATTTTCTAATTATTTTTATCATTGATATCTTGGATCTACGGATGTATCTTTTTCTCCTCGGTCTCATCGAGATCGAGATATCGAGGTTCAACCAACGTAGAGTCGAAGATGTACGCACGCATTTCATGAAATATCCATACACACGTGTGAAATATGAAATGATCGTTGTTTTAAAAGTACATAAAACCTAAAGGTCAAGGACATTAGATAGCTATTCTTACTACGATAAGAAGGTACTTATCACAAGGAGTTTACATCTGAAATATTATAGCCCATTCAAAAGCCATTCGAAAATTATAATTTTGGCCACAAAAAGATAGCGTAAAAATTACAGATTAAGAATTACATGTCCCCAAATACCCTATAATGGGGACTTTTAGCAACTACTAAAATGCCATTTCGTATGATTTTCAGTCCATTCATTGTCGCTTACGCCAGGACATACAAAGTATCGATTTACCTTTAGTATCCATTGCATGTGAAGACAATCATCTTTTTTAAATTTGCAGTCCTTACAAGACACAGTCTGAAAAATAGGATGTAAAGGCTTAAATTGTATTTAAAAACCAAATACAACCACATTGAAGTCAAAACCAATATGCTTATTCTCAAATTAATTTGATGTTTATCTCCAGAATTACGTTTTATATTTTGGAAATATGATCAATGTAAAGGCAAAGATAACGAACAGTGAGCATCTCGTAAGTCCTAAATAGATAACAAAACAAGAGTTGGGCAATCAACGGACTCCTGGAAACACCAGTGGTGGATCAGGTGCCTAGGAGGAGTAAGCATCCCCTGTTGACAGTCAACCCGTCGTGAGCCCATAGTCTTGATCAACGCATGTTTAAACACTGAACAACTATACGACAATTTAAATTCAATTCAATATGAATCATTTTTTTTCAATTGCTTTCATACTACGTAAATAACATAGCATCACTGCTCATACAATTCTGGCAAGTCTTCATGTTTTATTTCACTCCATGGTCCAACAATACGTCACATAATCACAGCGGTTTGCTTTTATTGCTTCAAAGAAGAAAATCTATAGCAATATAAGAACGAGTTTAAATTTAAAAATAAAAACAATGCCATTACTTAAAGGCTGTGGTATTCTACTAAATCAAATGTAAATAGTAATCCGCAACTTTGATCAAATGATTTTAACACAGAACTTAGCGAGCGCTATCATAAAACCCAAACGCATAACCATTTTACCCCCCCCCGCACTTACATATGTCTATAAACTTCATTCTTTTATTTCTTTTAATATTTCTTATAACTTAAATTTCATGGAAATCAATTAATAATGAAAATATTGTTCTGTGAAAAAATGCATTGAAAGCTATTCCAACCATCAGTAAGATACCGTATAAGTAGAAATTCTAGCGTGACGCAAATTTAGCGTTTTCTCAAGAAAAAGTGGTATTTTTATTTTAGCGGTAAATAATTTTAGCGATTTTATAGTCTATTACGTCGAAAAGCTCTGCCAATGATATGGAATGAATTGTTAGCGATATCTAATTTTAGCGATCTCAAAGCCCTCGCTAATAATGCCAAAATTAAATCTCGCTAAAATTTCTACTTATACGGTATTAGCAACGTCAATAAAAGTGCATCAATTTCATTTACGTACACGACCACCGCTCAAGAGGGATCTGGATTCCTGAAGAAACTGATATCCAAAGTAAAAGTAGAGCGGAAGTGACGTAGGAGATGCGTATTTTGGGTTCAATACATAAGGCCTGGACATTTTTGGGGAGTCCCTTGACATTTGTTTCCTCAGCTCCTTCTCAGGATTCTCTGAATTCTTTTTTAGTAGTTCCCAGGTCACAGAGGAACCAGTAATGGCAAGGCCATTCGTTTTGAGTATTGGAAATGCTGTCTTTGGTCTGCTTTCCTTCGGACAACTTCCATTATCTAAATTTGATTATAGAAATGATAAGATTTGACTAACAATATCTGTGGATCATAATATTATAAACAAAATGGAGTCCGTATGTCGGCTCGTGAAATTTCAACATTTTTTTTTTCATTTTTTTTTTTGCATGTGTCCATAAATAGGTCACACATACGGAAAAATGACATCACGGACTGTAATTAGATGTGAAGTAATGTTCCCTTGTGACACATTGAAATACGTCAGTTTGTACGAAAACAGAGAATGGGGAAGTTGAAATATTTATCACCGAACTTGAAATGAATAGTTGTAAATAGCTTTCAAAGGGGAATTAAGTAGTGCAATATCGCCAGGATTGCACAGTGTGTGCTGTAGTAAAGTGGTATGTGGAGAAAGGCTCCGTGGAGAACAAGCCTCGAACGGGAAGGAAGAAAAAGAAATGCAAATTGAACGATCAATTTTAAGGTGAGTAAAAACCCGTCAGAGCATTTGAAAGACATTACCAAAATATTCAATCAGATCAGCGAAAATACTGTTTCAGAAGTTACAGTAAGAAGATATTTGTTCCGTAAAAAAATGTTGTTAGAAAAATAACATCGGAATTCGAGAGACAAACATGAAAAAGGCGTATTGATTGGGCTAGATTAAAAAGACATTGGAGCGTTGATAATGACTGGAGCAGTTTGATATTTTCTGATGAATGTAAAGTGGTAATTAGAGAAAATAATCGCGTATATGTGTGGTGGAGGCCTGGAGAAGAGTAGTTGCCGCAATGCATTAGTCCCAGTCGCGGCGCCAAAGTCAGTATGATAATTTTGGTGTGTATCTGCTGGAATGGACCAGGTACTTTGATGATATAGATGCCCAGAGATACATAGAAACCTTAGACAATGATTTATGGTCTGTTGGTAATTTTCTCAGAATGGCTTTGTTTTTCAAGATGATAATACACCAATGTATCGCGCAAGAAGTGTCGCAAATTTAAAAAACGATAACAATATTCTTGGAATGCTGTGGCCAGCACAATCACCAGATGCTGATATTATTGACAAATATTGGCTATTTTTTTTAAATCAGCTGAGAAAATGCGTCAATCGAATAGATAACGCGGCCGACCTCGTACGAGAAATTAGAATATTGACTGTCATCCGAATCCACCATATACAGAACTTATATAGGTCACTTCCTCGACGAATGGATAAGATTATAAGATCAAATAGGATATGTCACAAAATATTAGGTAAGTTTCAATCATTTAAAGCATTAAGCTTTGATCATTTAAATCCCTATATAATCACGAATCCGCTGTTTTTTTTAAAGCCGGCTCTGTATGTTTCGAATGACGCGACGACGCCATTTGGTTTATAATATTATGATCCACTGTTGTAGGTTATTGAAATATGGGTGGTAGCAAACTTTATTCTCATCATATTTATATGTACTAGGAAAAAGAAAACGAAGGCAAGAAAATGTTCAAGAATGAAAATGTGTAATACGACATTTTAAAATTCATCACTGAGTGTTGAGAAAGGCTATTCCTGTGTCTCAAACAATAACACATTTGGATTTATGACGAAAATTTTCTCATTATTTAAGGTAGATCCACCCTCAGGAATTCTAAGGAATGTATGTGTGCAATTTTAAAGTTCTTTCTTTTTCTACTCATTTATAGTTTAATCTAATTAATTATGAAAGAAAATGTGTATGCTGCCACCTTATTTAAGATGTCAGACATTCAAAAACAGAGGTGTGAATTTACATCAGAAAATCGCGCATTTTGGATAAATTTCGTAGAACAGAATTGAATAAAATAAATAAAAATGACAAATTTTAGATGTTAGCTTGTTTAGAAAAATTGCCTATTTGTAAATATACATGTGCATATTAGGAAAGTCAATGTAGAATACACCTAAGGTAGAGTATTTGCCACCATAGGAGTAATTGCCCTTGATAATATTTTGTTTCGTTATAGTTCCTTAGTTATCTATGGAAATTAAAAAAATTTCACGATCAAAAGTTTACCAAATTATTTATTATATCCAGTGAATAAAATTCCTTTACAAGATATATTTCTACCAAGTGCAAAGTTGAATGAAATAAAGATTTTTTAAAAACCTATCACATCACATGAGGGTGGATCAACCTAAAATTTATACTTTTCTTATCGATATCCTTGTTATCGTTTTCCTTGTTATCGTCATCGTTATTATCTTCTTCCAAAATGTTCACCATGGCCCAGCAACTGACGACAGCTTCTCCTACAATGTTTGACAGCATCAGTGGATCGTCATTGTTCACGTCGAAAACACCAATCTGGAAAGATAATTCTTACAATTCCCTACTGGATGATGTTGTTAAAATTTCTACTTCATCATACCTATATGTTAGAAATGAATGATGCTAAATCTAAAAATATAACTAATTAGTAATCAATATAACAGGGAATACAAGTGATGAACTCTCAATTTGTTGGAAGTGTGGACAACAGGGTCATCTTCAAATAGGATGCAGAGTAAGGACATGTTACACGAAAAGAGGCAGTCATTTAAACAACCGAGGACCTTCGGCAAGGGGCACGCTTTAGATCAAAGAATACGGAGCCCCAAGACACATCCAAAACTAATAGGAGAATCAAATGAAACAGTTTTTTTTTATTTCGGAAATACCTACTACAGCATTGATCGACACAGGATCTAATGTCTCAACGTTATCGAAATCATTCATTTACTTGCAGGACAAACCCATTCAACCAATAGAAGAATTTATCAACATTGAATGTGCAGACGGAAATTGTTTATCATATTTAGGCTACATTGAAACAGAAATTCAACCACTAGGAATTCCCAATAGTCAACCACAGCCTTGCTTATTTCTGATAGTACCAGAGTCGAACTACAGCAG